>MU722665.1:13850-90592 GCA_026770625.1 Nicotiana glauca
GCACCGGGTGTCCGAGTCTCTTCGAGTCCCGACTAATCCCGGGGGTGCACAGGCCCTCGGCAAGGAGTTTCCCGCAAGTGCACCACGGTTAATTCAGGTTTTACCCAGTTTATAAATTAGTTATTATATATATTATATGTATTTTAAGAATTTCGCTTCACTTCAATGAAGCGTGCGCTTCGCTTTTGAAGTGAGGCGAGCCCCTGTAGCTTTTTTGCGCTTCGCACTCTCAAAAACACCGAGGCCACCATTTCGCAGGTGACATGATTAAAAGTTATGATTTTTTCCTAGAACGTCAAAAGATTTTATTCTTCTTTCCAACAATACACTATATAGAAATTATATTTTGTTAGTGAACCATGTGCATAACCGATGAGACAAATTAAGAGCCTGCTCGGCCAAAAGCTTCTTGGAGGCCAAAATTACTTTTTCTCCCCAAATGTTGGGTCTTGTATCTACCTCAAAAACAAAGATTGATTTAAAGAATGCTCAAATTAAGACTTTTGAAAAATCTAAGAAAATTCAGGAAAAACCAAGCCAACTCAAAAAATAAGAAGCTATGCCAATAACTGAACGAGGTTCAGTGAAAACCCACAAAAGTTCATCCCTCAAACCACTGAAGAAGCACAGTAAAATCACTGGGTAATCTTAGTCCTGTTTGTTCATTGTTTTCTACTTTGTATGTGCAGGTTATTATTCAAGGTTTGAGTGAGTTTGGTATTTTTAATTTCATTATTTCAATTGCATATTATTATTCAAGGTTTGAGTGAGTTTGGTGTTTTTAATTTTGTTATTTCAATTGCTCACATACAAATGTTGATAACTTGGAATACTTGTTCAGAAAAGAGCCAGTTTCTTTGTTTCTTCCAGCTTTTGTTTGTTCTCTCAAGAAAATAGAGTAGACAATGTGTGTCTCTAATTTGGAGAACTTTAATGGCAAGTCGCAGGATTTGCACATGTTGGTTGAGTCTGCAAATTTTTTAACACACCTAAAGGAGAGATGAATCTTGTTAATTATTGTTGCCATAATCTCTCTTTTGTTGTATGTTGTTCACTTGTACGGGCTGTGCGACAAAATCTAGGACAACAACAATAACAAACCCAGTATAATCCAAGACCACGGGTGCAAATAAACCTTATATTAAAAGAATTGACCCATGTATATTACAATTTTGTTTTTAACCTCATTTCTAGCTTATGATAATATATATATGGCAGAGTTACCCGGTACCTGTGCTGGTGGGAGGTAACAGGTATCCGATGGGAATAGTCGAGGTGCACCCAAGCTGCCTCCAACACCACCGTATCAAAAGAATAAAAAATCAAATAAAATGTATACTATTATGTTCTTTGTATATTTGCTTGGATCTTACGGTCCTACTGTGATTTCGATCCTAAAATGATCCTATCTAGGATCTCCATTCTAGAACATCCTTTGATGCATTTGTTAATTTGTTTATTTAACCCTCCTATTTGTGGTTCTTTACTATGAGCATTATCTAATCAAAGTAACCATTTAATTAGAAGATAATTGGAATTACCAAAGACTACTGGTCACACTTGCCCTCCTTTTCCTTTCCCTTTCCCCCTTTCATTTTTCTCTCTGCTTTTTCTCTCTTTTGTTGGAGTAGGAAGTTGGTGTATCTTGTCTCTTTGACTGATCTGTCAAGATTCAACTATACTGTAGATTCGTGAAGGACTTCACTACAATCCTTACTTCCCTGGTGGAGCTATTGCAATGCCTAAAATGCTTAATGATGGCGCTGTTGAATATGAAGATGGTATCCCTGCAACTGAAGCTCAGGTTGGATCTCCTTGTCACTTTACTTGAGCTGGCTGTGTTTAGTTTCACAGCTGTGGCTATACTAATCTATTATGCTAATTTGTCCTTATATTATGTTGTAGATGGGGAAAGATGTGGTGTCATTTTTAACTTGGGCTGCTGAACCAGAGATGGAAGAGAGAAAACTGGTTTGTTGTTTTTGGTGTTTGTACAGATGATCTCTGTGCTCATTTGTATTAGTTTCTGATATATTTGTATTCCATTGCAGATGGGCTTCAAGTGGATATTTGTGTTGTCCCTTGCTCTACTTCAAGCTGCTTACTACAGGCGTTTGAGGTGGTCTGTTCTCAAATCACGAAAGCTGGTCCTTGATGTTGTCAATTAGAACATCCCCTATTCGAATGCTTGTTGAATGACTAGGGCAGGCAAATAATATTTTCTTTCTCAAAATGCTTTTGTTGGTTGACGTCTTACTCTGGAATGGCCTGTTTCTTGGGCAAAGCGAACAGGCTATAAAATTTTCTTCTTTTTGAAGTTAGAATAAGAAGCTCCTATAACTTTAGTTATTTAAGTTTGGCTTTTATAGGGGAGACATTCTCACCTTGTTCAGACTTCCCCTGTGGTTTTGCTATATTCCCAGGTTTCTGAGTGACCTTGTTTTTCGAAAAGGCATCTTTCTTTTTCGGCATTGTTTTGGAGATTGTAACACATGTTGTGCAGCTCGTTTGGCTGTTCACTGTTTGTGAAATTTTACACAACTTTTCCTTGCTGCATCTATAGTTCTACGACTAAAGTTGTTAAATCTGCAATATTGCACTTGAAATCCTATTCCAAGGGGCACCAACGACATTGATTGAATAAAATTTGTAGTGGTAAGTTTATTGCTATTGGATTAGCTGATTTGCACTTTACATGTGTTACATGTATTATCAAACAATTGAATATTAACAGGTTCTGGCAAATAAAAGAGCTTGGCTATGTTCTCATTGAAATTTTCAATTAATGAGAAATGAATTTATTAACATGGCGTACTTCTTGCCTAATATATAGTTCATGCCGCTGCTATTGCTATGTCATAGGCCTACTTTTATTTTTCTTTCTCCCCTTTTCTCAAGTCCAAGATGGTACTACTAATTTTTTTATCCAAGTCGGGCCACACTTGTTAAAGTTGCTAGACAATAAAAGGAAATTGATTCTCCTCCTTTTATTCCTGCCTAAGTCCTTTGCATGTTTCAAAATCTGATCATATACCTTAAAACGGAGGACAAGATAACTGTTTTTACATAATCTTCTTCCGTCGAAGAAATGATACTGTATGAAATGTAAGTCACTATTAATTCGACACATTTGAGATTGCCAAATAATGGGATTTTCCTGAAATTACAAGTTGTGAAGACACCACATTCAAAGTATATATTGTAGATAAAATATCACCGAGTTATGTTCTTTTCTTCTCTATCACTTTTGTGAAGAAAAAGATACTAAAGGGAAAAGAACTTGTACCAATCAATACCAATTAGAAACTAGCCAATAGCCAAGTTCCACAGACTAAAAATATACTCCCATTTGTTCATTAATTTGGCTTATCACATCCGACGTCCAAGTACGTGTCCCTCCACCAATATCATATGGAAATGAGAATAGAGAAGAATTGAATTTCCTTAGATATTTTTGATTGGCTGTCTGTGAATGATTGAAGTAAACGAGTTGTTTATTGGGAACCGGAGGGACCATACATGCCATCAAAAGATTGGCTAGTTAAAGGTTTGGGGTACGAGATTTGATCTAATATAAAACAAGATTTCCTATCTTAGATAATTCGTAAACGACAACCCGACAAGTACTTGGCGTTCACTGTTTAGCCACAACACAATTTCAAGAAAAACATGAAACTCTTCTCTTACTAAAACAAGTAACTCAAAAGTCAAAAATATTGAATGGAGATGCTAATTCATTGGCAGATGCTAACACGTCGCAGAAATTAGTACGAACACACTTATTCTAAGGATGAAAGGGAGCGTAGCTAGCTGATAATGACAAGGAAATTATGGGTTCAGAGTAGTGGAAACAACCTCTCGTAAAAATACAGGATAAGGTTGCATACGATAGACCCTTGTAATCCAGCCTTTCTCTAGATCCCGCACATTGCAGGAGCTTAGTGCACCGGACAGTCATTTTTTACACTTATTCAGGATCAGCGTAATGCACGTTGCTAGACAAAATCCCATTGCACCTATTACTTTCAACTCAATTTAATTGATTGATTAGTAGTTCCTTGTAGCAACTTAGAATATTATACTATTTGTCCGACCGCCCACAAGCATATGATTTCAAGGAGTCAGAAAACCAAAATTCCAGAGTTAGGTAAAAGCATATACAAATAACAAGGTGCTATATCACATAGTGCAAAACTGTTCTAGTTTTTGGTAATGGCGCAAGGAGCATCGAGAAATTAAATTGATGGCTTCGCATTGAGGACCACAGAACTAAGGAACCGAGAAAGGGATGACACCTTGTTGTTGCATATAGATATCCTATAGGCTTTTACCAGCAATTCCTCTGGATTTTATTCAAAGAATTATAATATAAGAATTTATGATTAAAAAATTTAGCGAGAATCTTTTAAAGTTTGTGATTGTGTAGAATAGTAGAAGCAGAACGATATTAAATACTATGTACAATGTTTCAAATTAAAGTGAAGAAAACGTCATATATATATATGTATAAAAGAAAAAGATGAAGTAAAACTGTTAGGCACTTCCTCATTTCTCTAGAGACTGCAATTATGCCATGTGTAAATGTGGATATATATAATATACCTCAATTATTATATCTATATACCCAAAGATTGCTGGACGCAACATATATGCTTGCCTGAATGAAACTCATATGTATGCAGTAAGAGACAGCAGCAGCAGAAACTCAGGAAGTGAATACACAACAGCATAACAGAGGCATTAAGTTCAGGTAAAATCATCTTTCTGAAATCTGATAATATCCTATATACAGTCATTACCTCATTATTCCATATATATATATATATAGAATAATGAGGTAATGACTGTATATAGGATATTATGTATATATATATATGTGTCATTTTGCCCTTCATTCTTTTCCCGGCAAAGGATTTGGAAGACTTTTTTTTAGTTTATCATCGGGTGTCCGGTATCCGTATTGGAGCCCGATTATATCCGGATTCACGCCGGTCGCCAGGTAGGATCCCATTCGGATGGAAGCGCTCCCTGCTATGAATTTTTCTATATTTAGGGTTCGAACCCGAAACCTCCAACCAAGGAAGGAGTAGCCCCATTAGCTGGACCATATCCTTTGGTGGTCGGAAAACTTATATATATAGAAAGCACTTTCAGATTATTATTTTTAGACGTTGAAACTTATCGGAACAGTATTTAGTCAACATCTTGATGCCTTAAAATACAACAGCTGTAGTAGCTAGTAGACTAGCAGTAGTAAAACTGATTATTGTTATTTTTAATATAGATATTCGCATGCTATATAATTAACCCAAAGAAAACCAAGAAATTTGTTTACTGGACAATTATTATAATATCTGAAGCAAACCCAAGCCACGTAGTTGCTGTAGAAAATAGCCTCACATATATACTTTTCCTTCCCAACCGTTTTTACTGTCATTACTTCTACAGTTCTAGTCCTTCATTTTCCACGACAGATCACGAGATAACCATCTAACTAAACAAACAAGAACATAATTGTGGGAATAAACAAAGGACAATACATATAGACCACGTTCAACTTGGCACTATTTTTTTTTATTTTTTTTTACGTTGGCACTCTATCTCTACTTTGTTCCATTTTGGCCCTCCAACTTTATTACTTATGTTTCTCTTTAACACAAAAGTTAAAATCAGTGCAAAAAATATAGCGCATGTGTATACACAAATACGAGGTGTAATAATCCAATTAAATGTTGCCACCTGATTTTTTCATCTATGTCAAACGGGTAAATACTAAAAAACCCGAACCCGACCATTTCTTTTCATCCACGGTTGCCCCATCTTCATTCTCTAAGTTCCAAAGCTTTCATCTGCCGATTTCATACATAGCCCGTTTAAATAAAATAAACCTACAAAAAATATGGTCGGGTTCATATATTTTAGTATTGATCCATTTAACATGGATGAAAAAATCGGGTGACAATATTTAATTGGATATTTATTATACTTCATATTTGTATATATACACACGCTATATTTTTTTACATTGGTTTCAACTTTTGTGTTAAAGTGGAACATAAGAAATAGAGTCGTGGAACACGGTAGAGATGGAATGCTAAAATAAAAATTAATGATGCCAAGTTGAATGGACTCTATATATATATATTTGGCGAAACATAATTGTCTGATACGTCTATTTAATGGTTCTCAGCAGAAACATAAAGAGAAACTTAAAGTAAATTAAACTTGTCTAAGACAGCTAGAATTACATTTGATGAAATCGGGGTGAGGCCTAAGCAATATATACATTTCTTTTAAAACATGTTCTTATGTTAATTATTTGATACCTTTTAACTACTCCTCAGAACATGCATATGAGAAACAAATAAACAAGTACGTACTCATACATCCATTTAATTATCTATATATGTAGAATATTAGGGTTATAGATTCTTTTGCTCGAGTACTCTACCCGGCTTTTGAGCTTTCTTTTTCACTTTCAATGGCTTTCCAGCTTTCATCATCATGCTACTTTGTACAAATTAAATTTCCATATTGAAAAAGCCTATTCTCTTATTCTCCAGCTTCAGTATGCTGCACACACTTTTTTCATTGTTTCCCATGCTAGCTAGTACGGTAGGAATTCTCATATATGAGTTATAGCCCGTTTGGTCAAGTTGCAAAAATCATTGAGAATGTATTTTTTTCAAAAATATTTTTAGTGAGAAGCAGTTTGTGTTTGGCTAATTATTGTTTGGCCAAGCTTTAAAAAATTATTTCTAAATGTATTTTTTTCAAAAGTGCTTCTCAAAAAAATGCTTTTGAAGAGAAACTACTTTTTTTATAATTCTCCAAAACTGCTTCTGCTTCTCAAAAAACACTTTTTTTTCCTCCAAAAGCTTGGCCAGAAAGAAGCTTGGCCAGAAAGAAGCTTGGCCAAACAGGCTGTTACACATGGAAGTTAAGTAGTAGCACATGGAAGTTAAGTAGTAGTACCAATATCCCTTTGTTTTCACTCTTTATTAACCCATCAAATTCAGAGGCGAAACCAGAATTTCAAGTTTATGAGTTACATTTTTAAAATAATGACTTCAAACGCTAAAAACTGGATTTTAAATTCAATATTTGTACATAATTAAGAGTATTTAAAAAAATATAGTATATAACTACACTATTTCAGCAAAAGTTATTAACCCGGTTTTCTAGCTCCGCTCCGATTCAAATCCCTACTATATGGAAAACTAAGTTAGGCATTTGGACGTAAGAATTGTAAAATTTCAAAGATGGCAAAAATTGTATTCAAGTGAAAATAATATTTGAAACCTAGAGTTGTGTTTGGACATAGATTTCAGTCTGGATTGTTTTTGAAGTTTTGTGAGTAATTTGAGTGAAAATTTTGAAAAATAATTTTTTGGAGTTTTTCAAATTTTTGAAAGTTTTCAAAATACAACTTCAAATGAAAATTGAAAATTTTATGAACAAACGCTAATTTCGAAAAAATATTAATTTTAGAAAAAAAAAATGTTCAAACGGGCTCTAAGAGAGAAAAAAAAGAGAGGGACACAATCTTATTTCCTAGGGTCTAGAGATAAGTTATTAAATAGTAGTACTAGTTTTTAGGAAAAGGAAAGCAAGAATATTTTATATCTAAGAAGAACCTCATCATCATCTTAAGATATTGAGCTATATCAAAGGCAGGTGGTGGCATCAGATTCTATTGGGAGCTAGTTTGTATTTTTAGGTCTTTGCTCCAATCAAAAACAATTCAATATAATTAATTTTTGTTGTACCTTGACCTCACCACTATTATTAAATTAGGTCCCAAAATTTCATCTTAACCATCCACGCGGCCGATTGTTATAACCCTCTTAACCACAACCATATATTTGCAGCTCCTTCACCATTCCCAACAGCTGAGAGCGTCCTCCTCACTTGCTTCTTGAAATTATTTGGCCACCTTAGTAGGCGTTTGGACATATGACTTGTTAAATTTTTAAAAATGGTGAAATTTTTTTTCAAGTGAAAATAGTATTTGAAATTTGGAATTGTGTTTAGATATAAATTTTAATTTGGGTTATTTTTTAAGTTTTGTGAGTAATTTGAGTGAAAATTTTGAAAAACAGCTTTTTAGAGTTTTTCAAATTTTCGAAAAATTCCAAAATACATCTTCAAGTAAAAATTGAAAATTGTATGAATAAACGTTTATTTCGAAAAAGGTCAAGTTATTGTGTCATATGCTAAAAGCCTAAAAGCAAAATATTTTTTGACGGTGGTATCCAATTCATTTTCTGTTTCTCAATTTTATATCAAACATATGATATATTTCACAAACACACGTGTAATTATTTTTATTAATAAATAACAAAATTATTTCAAAGATCTCATTTCCTTTAGGTCAATAATTCAAGAAAATAGGGCTATCGACGATAATGTCACACATCGTATTATAGTAGGAAGGATGAAATGGAAGTTCGCGTTAGGTGTCTTATGTGATAAGAATATGCCACCAAGATTTAAAGATGAGTTCTACAAGTGGTTATTAGACCAACCATATTTTATGCGACATATTATTGGCTAGTCAAAACTTACAAGTTCAGAAGGTGAAAGCAGCGAAAATGAGGATGCTTTACAGGCATAGTAGGAGAGATAAGATTAGGAACAATATACGAGACAAGGTGGGAGTTGCATCCGTGGTAGATAAGATGCAGAAAGCGAGACTAAGAAGGTTCGGATATGCAAAGAAGATGAGCACAAATGCCCAAGTGAGGAGGTGCGAAAAATTGGCAGTGATAGACCTAAAAAGAGATAGAGGTAGACTGTGTAAGAACATGAGAGAGGTGATTAGACATGACATAACATACCTCCAATTCACCGAGGACATGATCTTATATAGGATAACATTTACCGAGGACATAATCTTATATAGGATAGCATGGAGGCTAAAGATTAGGTAGAATGTTAGTATATAGTTAAACGATTTTTCTCGTTTTTGTGGTAGAATATGGTTCTAGTTCAGAGCATTTTATGTGCTTTCTCTTCTCTATATTGGTATCTTATTATTGCTATTATTCTATTAGTATCTTATTCTTCATATTTATTATTGCTATTTTTTTTAACTTTGATTTATCTTTATTATTTTGTTGTCAATACATTTTTACCCTTATAGGTTTAAAATCTCTTGAATCGAATATCTATCGAAATCAATCCCTTTACCCTCCCTAGACCCCATAAGAACTCACTAGGTATATTGTTTTTGTTGCCATGCTTGTGTCATATCATAGCATTTTTAAGATACATACAAGTTATAAAGATGCTATTTAAAATTTTAAATACCAAAGGTTTTCTTTTTCTTTGCGGGAAAAAATACTATGTCTACTCAACCACAGCCACATAAAAAAGATAGGGGAAGCTTTTATTTTTAATCACTGTTTTCTTTTTTATTTGATTTTAAATTTTAAATTGGTTATATATGCTCTATGAAATTCAAAGGAGCTAAAAAGAATGCGAAAAATGGAAGTAAAATTATCTGTCAGTCAGCTAAGGAGGGAAGTGATTCACACGATGAAGCTTGGACAGTTGGAATATGGGATAATCAAACAATTCAAACAACGGACACGCGTCCAGTTAATGGAACCTCCCAGAAAAGCATTCCCACTTTGCTTTACCCAGGTACAAACGTGTCGCCTTTTTTTCCGTCAGTGCTCTATACGTGATTTATTCCCATTGGCTCTCACCTGGCACACCAATCACAGCAAAACTATTTCAATTTTCGCTGGGATACGCTGCTTTACAATTGGGACCCACCTGATCTCATCCCACCAATCACGGCTCTTCTCTGCTCAAGGGAACCCTAGACACGTGTTGTAATTTCCTAACCCTACGACTATTGCCTGCAACTTTGATAATCGTCTCGCCATCCGGCTAAAGTTTATTTTTTTTTAGTCTAAAGTCTGCTCTTTGAGTGTAAATAGAGTTATATATATATATATTTTATGGACGTCGGAAACAATTGGGCCGGGTCTGGCTACCCTGGCACACCTAAAGATATGACGATAATCAACAAGATGATGCTAAGATTCCGGCCGATTGCGCCGAAACCCGTCGCTAATTCTTCGGGCTCTGGCTCTACGATCGAGACTCATAAGATTGAAGTGGTTAGCAAAAGAAGAACAAAGAGAAAGTACGTTAGAGTTAAGAAAAATAGAAATTACAAGAATAAAAAAGAAGAGGAAGAAAAAAATGATGGATCCTTAGTTTTGGATGATCATGGAACTGTTGTAACACTTCAGCTACTGCCAGAAAGTAGTGGAGGAGTTAAAAGCTCACCAGAGAACAGATCTTACCCAAAAACCATCAATTTTTGGATGAATTTTGATAAATCTGAGAATAGCCATATTTTATCTATCGGTGCACCGAATCTGTTAGATCGTACGATGGAGATGCGATCTGCGAAGGTAGTGGAGTCGTGGGTGATGGTTGATGGTATAACAAACACTTTGGTAGATTTATCAGCCTTAGGCAGTACGGATACGGAGAAGATGAAGACACTGGAAGCTGACACGTGTCCAGGTTTCATATCGGACGGCTTAGATAGGGTACAGTGGGTGAATCTAGCGTATCGGAGAATGATAGATCCGTTAGAGGACAGCGGAGAGCCACCGGAGATGGTGGTGCGGTTAGTTTTGAAGGAGAAAAAAACTGTACCATTATTATTATTGCCAGCTTTTGCATGCACTGTGAGAGTTGTGTATACAATGAATAAGGTGAAGCAGACAAGGACAATGCCTTGTGATGTGTTGAAGCTGGATTTTGGAGGATTTGCATGGAGATTTGATGCTAAGGCTGCACTTACTTTAGGGATTTGAAGGAAAATAAACACTTCAATTCCGATAATCCCAAGCTTGCTATCAAGGTAAGGTAATATTATTATATATATCATGGGAACCCTAGTGAGAAAAATAATGCCTAAAATTTGTGCTTTTGAAGATAAAATCTAGGGCAAAAATATGCTCTTGATCTTATTCAAACTCCTCTACTTCTAAGTGTAAAAAATGTTTGTTGGAAATGAAAAGTGTGAAATTGATAACAGATTATATATGCGGTTGTTATCATTCAGTTAATTTCAATATTTATTTGTTGAACAAGAAAATGAACAACACATCACTTGTGAAAGTTCTTTAAAATGGAATGGAACCAAAAACACTTCAAATGATGCTCTAGCTTCTTCGTTCAAACCTCTATTTCTAAATATAAAAAGTTTGCCGAAATTAAGAACTGAGAAGTTCATATAAAACTAAGTGTTGCTTAACTTCCTATTAACTTAAGATTTATTGTTCAGAGATGAAATCATATCCAACACTAGTTAACCTATGATATTGCTTAATAAATTTCATCTTATATACATATCATGTCATTTCCAAAGTTTCTATCCACATTTATTTTGAAAGTTTTCCAAACATCTGGTCTGAATGCTTATGAATAAAACTAATCCTTTTGAAGTTCTTGAGAGTGACACCTACATCTTGCATTTGTTTTGATACAGAATAATTGAATTGACAATTAAATACTACAATAAATTGAGAAAGTACAGTAAACACAAAATTAACAGCAATTGTTATGTTTTAGTGGAAACAATATATGAAGAAAACTATATGCTAGTGAGAAACTACTAAATGCTAGCTATAGCAGAGTGAGTTTGTAAAAAGTATGTGAATTAATCTCTTACTCTAAAGAGGAAATTTCCCATTGACTGTGGAAATATAAGCTGCTCAGCTTCTTTCTCGAAAAGAATGGGCATTATTCTCAAACTTGCCTTGTAGTTTGTTCAAAATTATTGTCTTGCTAACTTTTTGGTCAAAGAAAACTAGTGAGTAATAAATTAAAACACATCCATGATATTATTGACTAATTATATATCACATGTAAAACACTGATTTTGTACACTATTGAATAGAGTAACATTTTTTTCTCTATCTAATTTGTTTCTTTTTATGTCTAAAGATAAGCGTTGCTTATCATTTTAATTACTGGAGCTAGGATCGAAATAATTGGACAAGCTAGCTAGGTTTCAACTAAAAATAATACTCCCTCCGTTTCAATTTATGTGAACTCATTTGATTGGGCACGGATTTTAAGAAAAGATAGAAAACTTTTGATCTTGTGGTGTAAATGAGGCACATATATTTTGTGTGGCTATAAATCATTGTGTAAAGGTAAATTGTTTCCAAATAAGAAAAGATGTCATTTTTTTTGGCATGAACTAAAAAGAAAATAGGTACACGTATAAATTGAAACGAAGGAGTACTAACATTTGGTGAGTGCCTTTTGTAGTTTTTCAAAGCCATGTTTATTGGAGTAGTAGAAACTAGAGACTATAACATTAAATTGCTATACTGACTCAGTCAAGACAGGGACACCTGGAACCAATGGCGCAAAACTAAGAATTTCACCGAGGGTGCCTCTAAAACATATTTCCCGTTTCAATGTATGTTAACCTGTTTGACTGGATACTGAGTTTAAGAAAAAATGAAGAATTTTAGTATTTGTGATCTTAAACAAGTCAAAAAGGGGCCCGAAATATTTGTGAGGTTATAAAAGCTTCTCATTGATGGTAGAATTGTAAGTTTAAACGAAATTGTTTCCAAGGGGTCATTTTTTTTGAAACGGATAAAAGGAAATAGTTTTACATAAATTGAAACAAATGGAATAATATTTTACCTACGTATATAGTGTAATTTTTATGTGGCGTTATGTACTAGTTCAGAACTTAACTCATTATTAAAGTTACAAATTATTTTTTGTCATATATTGAAGTTATCTTACTTTAACAGTAAAGTTACAGAAATTTTTACGCGTAACTAAATGTATTTTACTTATTATATATAGCAGTACAGTCACCGTGATTAGTAGGTTTTATCGCTAAAGTAAATCAATTTACTTTAAGTTGATAAAAACATTATAGTTTTATGACTTTAGTGTTTTTGTTTTGACAGCGCAACTTTACTGTTATAGTAAATAAAGTTTGTGATGTTATTGTTATAGTGGTTTTATTTGCTGTTATAAAATTTTGTTTCTTGACTGTTTTCGTGAATAAAGTTCAATTATAATATACTCAAGAATTAGCTAAAATGTTTTACCGAAGAAGTTTCTCATTCTTAATGGGTATGCCTCTTATCCTGACATCTGTGTTTGGTGAGAAATTTTATTTTGCACTACTTGAATGAGGCTCTTTTTTTGACACAAATTTGTGGATCCCAATCTTACCCTTCTGGGTTCACAAAATTGTGAGACAAAAAGATTGCCTCATACAATTAGTTCAGTTGTACGAGACACAAAATAAAATTTTCCGTATTTCGTTATACTATAGTACTACGGATAAGAACAGATAATAGATTCAGCAGATTTCATGAATCTTAAAAGATCTTTTTTTTGCTTGATAAACTTAAACAATGAGATATCAGTTGCTAGTAGGCTGAATCATTCTGCACTCCACATATTTTATGTATCTATTTTTAAAATTAGAGCCCGTTCGGATTAGCTGATGTTAAATAGTTAATGAACTTGAAGTGATGAAAAATATTTTTAAGTGCTTAAATTAATTTTTTAAATAAGTATTTATGTGTTTGAATAGACGTGCTAAAACTGATAATAACAGTTGATGTGCTTGATAGAAAAATGCTAATAAGTCATAATTTTATTAAGATGACTAAAATATCCTTAAATTTTTTACAAAAGATTATAAAATAAAAAGTTTCTTTATAAAGGAAACAGAGGGACAACGAATATGGAATGAAAAGAAAATTAGAAAATATTTTGTGAATTAGAAAATATTATTAAGAATAAACTAGTAAAAGTCTTGGTCAAATTAAAAGTGTTTATAAACCCCAACTTATGACTTATGACTGATTTTAATTTATAAGCACTTAAGATATTTATCAAACGCGTAGATAAAACAAAATGTTATTAAAAGCCGACTTGACCAACTTATAATTTTAGCCAAACACCCTCTTAGTCTAATATTGTCCGTTGGCCTCTCGAGCCTAGTGTCTTTGGGAAATAACCTTTCTACCTCAAAGTAGGGGTAAGATTTGCGTACCTATTACCTTTCCCAGACCCAACTTATAAATACGGCGAATTTTTTTTTTGTTGTTTTTGGTTTTGTAATCAGCGCGTTTATACCAAATTATAAGTTTGTGTAATTTCGAAAAATGATAGTACTAGATGACTTGTGTGCCCTCGATTCACCCAGGAATATATTTATACCGTAGGAGTTCCTCGTAGTTTTTTTTTTGGACAAATATTATGTGTATATATTACGTTTTGCTTTAGTTTACAAGTTATTTATTTCATTTCTTATGAAAATACATACATATTAATTTTTAGGTGACTTTATATTTTACTACTCCCTCCGTTTCAATTTATGTGAACTTATTTCCTTCTTGGTTTGTGTAAAAAAAAAAATGATCCCTTTGCTTATTTGGAAACAATTTACTTTTATTGAATAATTTATAGCCACGTAAAATATATGTACCTCATTTTACACCACATATTTAAAAATCTTCTCTCTTTTCTTAAATTTCATGTCCAGTTAAATAAATTCACGTACATTAAAACGGAGGGAGTATTTTTTAATACCGTAAGCATAGTAAAATTTTAGGAACACGTGTGGACACAACTATCTTTCTACCGTAGGGCTTTTTCCATTTAAGAGGTTGGTTGTTGTATAACGACCACGCGTTCTTCTTTTTACGGTCCTTCAACTTTTGCAGCGCTTCATTCTTCTTTCTTTCGTACTTTGCAGTCTGCACCAATCAATCAAACAGCTTTCTGTTTCCGTTTTACCTTTTCTTTCCGTTCCTTTTTTCTCTTTTGCTTTGCTGTTTCCTTCTATTTGCTCTAACTTTATCGGAGTAGTTCTGTTATCCATCCATAAGCTGCTTTTAGAATTGTTTTCCTTTTTGTTTAAATAACCAAATTTCCCCTTGGTTAGGTTCCGCCTTGAATAGTAGGGACTATCGTGAAGAAATTATTATATATAGCAATAATTGATACTCCTTTTTTATTTATGTTACTGTTTTTGATAGATTGACCATGAAATATATGAAATTAAATAAGACTTTGACATGTAAGTCAAAATGTATTTAGGAGTCGTTTGGTAAGGTGTATAAGAATAGTGTTGAATTAGATATAGTATTAATAATACAAAGATTATTAATGTATGGTTAGTCATGCAAGCATTAATTATACAAATATTATTTCTTATTCATTGTTTGGTGTGGTGTATTAAAATTAAAACGCATTGCAGTATTTTTTAGAAAATTAGTTGTTTACAAAAAATAGCGAAATCTTTTCGGATAAATCAATAGAAATAATGAAGAGGTAAATCTTAGGTAAACATAATAAACTCCAGATCTATAAACTAATTGGAAAAGAACTACATAACATGAGATAGAGGTAAATAATCTTATTGATATTTTTCATTGTGGCTCCCATTAATCAAAGGAGGAGACCATTTTACATATTCTCTTAGAGATTGCTTTATTCTTCCTTCTACTATGAATATCCTAGAGGAGAGGAAAGAGCAAGAGAGATAGAGGCCGCCCCCTATATATAGTTATGGAATCTTTGTTATGTACTTGATTTGGCGCTCTTTCATACTATGCCCGCTTTTGTCGTCACCTAGACGTCGTCTCTTCTGACTAGACGTGTATTGTGAGTATGAGATTTGGAATAAAATATGTCGTATTTCGCTGCCTCGCTGTTTGGACGGTATGTCGGTTAAATCGACCGTAGCGGTCAGATTTCGACCAATACAATTAGTCCCTCTGTCTGCCAGGGTCGTCCCCTATCGGGCCAGGCAGACGGATTATGATTACTACATATCTGAGAGAAATCTGACTACCTATCCCTTGGGTATGATCCTTAGACTTAAATGAGGTAACGCCACTTTTTCGATATCCTTGGACAATTGCGAATGTTTTGAAATCGAAACATCATTTGGATTGAAACGTTGTTCGTGGCTGCCACCACTATGATACACGTTCTCAGGGAATTGAAACATTTTGTGCCCTATCAAATTCGATTGGCGACTCTTGGGTTTCGTGCGTGGGAAATTTATGTCTTTTATAAATAGAAGGAATAAATTATTCGATTGACACACTTCCTTGCCCTTTTCTTGAAAGAACTTTGCGAATATACCTTCTTCCTGATACTTCAAATTTTTACTTGTCCGAGTTAACTGAAAACTTTCATCCTTCCTTTTCTTTATCTTTTTGCTTTACCAAATTAACACAATGGCTGGTGATTCTTCTTGCGCTGACCTCCCTGTCACAATTCCGGTGCTGGAAAATGATGTTCTGGCCACCGGAAGAGTAGAAGTGGTAGAGGATGAGGAGGTCCCGTAGGTAGTCGACATCTTTCCTTGTCTCGGGATAGCATGGTCGACTTCTGCTGTCCCGTCGGGGTGGAGCCGGAACCTGTCCCCTCTATTATAAAAGAGGAGGAAATCGCAGAATTGAAAGCTAGATGAAGAATTCCTTATTCCGTTGAAATGTGGCTGACAGTAGGGGATGACATAGTCCATTTTGACTGTCCCAGGTACTGCGTGTTCTATGCCTACCCCTTTTTTATTGGGTAGACGCTTCATCTCTCTATCATGATGCTAGATTTTTAGCCGCTTTTGTGAGGTATGCCCCGCTCAACTTTCTCCGTACCTGTATAAACTGTTCCTTATGTTGCTTAAGTTTGCGCAGCTCACCGATCGTGAGATCATTTTGGAGCACATGCTCAATTTCTTTGCCCCTCACCTCATTTGCGACACGATGATTCACATGCTCCATCGAGGCCGAAGAGTCTAGTGGTGAAGATGGAAGACATGGCTAATTGTCACTTCTACGAGAATCACTTATCTGTGCGGACTGAGCACCTTGTGGCGGATGCTATGGGGTTCCTTGAGAAGTGGAACTTTGCGTTTAAGTTTCTATGTTTTTAGTCGGAGAGATACCCTATCGCTTTCCGTTGTAGTACTAAACCCTGTTATGTTTCTGCAGCATCAAAACTGTCCCCTCCATCTGTCGAAGGTACCCGCGAGTGGGTGCATGTTATTCTTCCTTATACGGCGGGGTCCGCACATGGTCGACTTTTTATGAAAAATATGGACGCAGGCCCCTTACATGTGAGATGTCATTTCTATTTTCTATTTTTCCTCTTTTTTTACTTGGTTTCTTAGGTGTTGTTTGTCGATATCAGGGAGAGTGAGGGCTCCTCCATTAGCTTTTTGTTAGCTTGCATCATCTGCTCGCCCTGCTACAGTGTCTATTGCTTGATCTTCATCGAGGGCTGCTTTAGTTGAGTCTACGACTATGGTTATACCTACGGAGGCCACTCCTCAAATCGAGGCTCCGACCCATGCTGCTCATTTGACGGGTGAATCTCTCTGTGCTGAGGAAGGAGATGGGCTATCCAAGAGGCGACGAGTGGAGTTCGGTACAATACCTCCGACTGTAATACATCTGGAAGAAGACTCTCGACGGGATCCGGGGATGGGGTTGATTCCACTCCGCTTGTAGAGGCGGATCCAACCGTTGTATCGCCCCGTCGAAGGAGATTCCTACCACTATAATTGATTAACAACCTGATGTGATGGGGGCCAAATTTTTTAGGCTGCCGTTGTGGTTTCGGACGGGCCTTGGTCCTCCAAACCTGGTCATGCTTCCTCCTCAACTGTTGAAAGGGAAAAGAGCGTCGTGGTCGATGACTATGAATCAGAGTCGGACCTCGATCCTGATGATGTTAGGATGTTTGAAGAGGGTCTTACCTATGTGGTGGTTTATGTGAGAGGCCCATCCCATATTCTTGAGATCTTATTGGATATTAATTTCCTAGGGGACACAGAGGATCTAGTGCCGCAGTTCAATATTTTGTATTCCGCTGCTGAGAACTAGGCTCTTCGGAATGTTTCTGATATCGACTTGATGCATGGAGTGGCTGCTATGGGCCTGAAGGTACATTTCGCCTTTCTTTCATGTTTCTTCTATTTTTCTGGATGATACGATCTTGACCTATCTTTTCATTTTTTAGACATACATGTTAGAGATTGAGAGCGCTCGTAGGGCTGATATTCGTACTAAGATTTTTTTGAATGTGTTGGAGAAATATCGGCGCTATCACAATAAGTGTCGTGAGATGCATGAGCGTCTGAAGGAGAATATTGGTGCTCGATCCCTTGGCGAGGAGCTGGAGAAGAGGGACCAACAATTGATGGAAGCCATTCACATAAGTAGTGCGCTCGAGGAGCAACTTCGTGTGAAGGACGAAGAGCTTGAGTTAGGCAAGGGGGTAGCCGCAGAGTGTGACTATCTTCAGGGGAGACTGAGTTCAATGGAGTCCGACATGGAGTGGATGGAAAAATTAGATGAGTTGGAGAGAAAGGTTGTTGGGTTGGAGAGTATCGAAAATGCCTGGTCTTTGGCTTAGGCAAGGGCGGCAGCCCTGGAGAACACTATCTGCTTCCTCCAATCTGAGTTGGAATTGGAGAGGGCGATGGCCATGCTAATGGAGGCGAGGCTTGAGGAATGCATTGGTGAGATCGACCGTGAAGCATCGATCTTGGGAGATCGGGTCGCCGCTCTGGAGGCTGAAAAAGAGCAATTGTTGGCTCAAATCGAGTCTTCCTCCACCGCTGTTCCCCACCACTTGCACGATCTTTGAGTTCATGCTGAAGCCCAGTGGGATATATATAAGAGTTTGTGGGAGACGAGCAATGTTACCGAGGCCGCATATAAAGGAGCATGGGCGAAGGCACGAGAGGCCTGTGTTAATTGTGGATATGACTCCGCGACGCCGGAAGCTAATTAGGGCGCAGATGGTGAGGGAAGATTTCCTGTAGATGGTGGTGAAGAGGGTGGCGATGATGATGCCGAATGAAAGAGTTGCTGTCTTTATCTATTTTCTATCTTATTTTTGTATGTTTGTTGCTGTTATTTGTCTCCCCCCTTTTTTAGACTGTTGGTTCAAACCGTATGTAATCTGTGACTATTTGCGCAACAACTTTATATAAAGAGGAATTTTTCATTGTTATGTGCCCTATGCTCTTTCTTTGTTTTTGCTTTTCACAACTTCAGTGTGGAGTAGATTCTCTCATAATGAGTTCCCTAATTCTTTGGGAATTTAATACCATGCGGATCCCGTCATAGTCTGAATGGTATCGAACCCCCCCTCTCTTTTTTTTATAATGACCTTAGTCGTAGGGATGTTACTTTCGGGCTTATATCGAAGTATTATCCCGTTGTGAGTCCCAGTCTTTCTTTCTCTTTATATTTTCTGACGGCCCTTGGCCTTAGGAAAATTTCGAACTTTCTCTTTGTCGATAGCTTTTGGCCTTGAGGGTGTGATTTTGAAAATTTGTTGAAATATTAACCCGTCGTTGTTCGATCGAGGTCAAACTCTTCTTTTTGGCGAAGGCCCTCGGCCTTTAAGGGTGTTATTTTTCAACTTTCATCGAAATATTAACCTGTCGTCGTTCGACTAAGGTCGAACTCTTCTTTTTGGTGAAGGCCCTTGGCCTTTAGGGTATTATTTTGAACTTGTTAAAATATTAACTGTCGTCATTCGATTGAGGTCGAACTCTTCTCTTTGGCGAAGGACCTTGGCCTTTAGGGTGTTATTTCGAACTTGTCGATATATTAATCGTCTTTATTCGATTGAGGTCGCACTATTCTCCTTGGCGAAGGCCTTTGGCATTTAGTGTGTTATTTCAAACTTGTCGAAATATTAACCATCGTCGTTCGATTAAGGTCGAACTCTTCTCTTTGGCGAAGGTGCTTGGCCTTTAGGTTGTTATTTTGAGCTTGTCGAAATATTATCATCGTCGTGATCGAGGTCAAAATCTTCTCTTTGGCGAAGGCACTTTTCCTTTAGGTTGTTATTTCAAGCTTGTCGAAATATTAACTGTCGTCACTCGATCGAGGTCGGACTCTTCTTTTTGGCAAAGGCCTTTGGCCTTTAGGTTGTTATTTCGAGCTTGTCAGAATATTAACTATCGTCTTTCGATTGAGGTCGAAATCTTCTCTTCGGCAAAGGCACTTGGCCTTTAGGTTGTTATTTTGAGCTTGTCGAAATATTAACCGTCATCATTCGATTGAGGTCGAACTCTTCTCTTTGGCGAAGGCCCTTGGCCTTTAGGTTGTTATTTTGAACTTATCGGAATATTAACCCGTCGTCAGTCCCAATTTTCTGGAGAAACAGGTATCCTCTGGGGAGTACCAATTCACTTGATTTTGTTTGCATCAGAGAGTGTAATGTCGGAGAGTGCGAAACGTTGCTATTTTGCTCACGTTTGTTTCATGCATACATTGGAGTTACCTTGTCTAATTTTATCGCTTTCCGGTCTGGAGATGTCATTGGTGGGCGATATTTCAGTTGTTTTGTAGTAGTTTCCCGTTCTCTAGTTGAGATGTTTCTTTTTTCGCTCGCCTGCGCGGTGCTTGCGTTCCTGTTTGAGCAAAGAGCAGAAGGTGAGTCAAAATGATATTTTTGTTACCCCGATCCGATTAGCCAGTGAATGAGGGTGAATTTATAATGTAGCTCGTTTTGCCTAGCGTTTCAATGGTTGATGGGGCGATGATTTCTAAATTCGGTGACTGTATTTAGCTCTCTTTACCCTTCTATGTTGTGCTTTTGCCCGTGGGTTGGGCTTTGCCTTAGCGCTCTTTTTGGTGGGTAATCGTGTTTTCGATTTTTGATCTGGAAGAGACTAGGAAATTTCACTAAGAAATTCCCACAGACGGCGCCAAATTGTTTGACCCAAAAGATATCAGAACCTTTTTGGATAAATCAATAGAAATAATGAAGGGGTAAATCTTAGTTAAACATAATAAACTCCAGATCTGTAAACTAATTGGAAAAATATTGCATAAGATGAGATAGAGGTAGCCAATCTTATTGATACTTTTCATTGTGGCTCCCATTAACCAATGGAGGAGACCATTTTACATATTATCTCGGAGATTGCTTTATTCTTCCTTCTATTATGAAGATCCTAGAGGAGGGGAAAGAGAGAGAGAGAGATAGAAGCCACACCCCCTATATATAGTTATGGAATCTTTGCTATATACTTGATTTGACGCTCTTTCATACTACGTCAGCCTTTGTCGTCCCCTAGACGTCGTCTCTTCTAACTTGACGGGTATTGTGAGTATGGAATTTGGAATAAAACATGTCGTCTTTCACTGCCTCGCTGCTTGGACGGGATGTCGGTCAGATCGACCGTAGCGATCAGATTTCGACCAATACAAATACCATGGTTTGCTATGTATTAAATATACATACGATAATACCAAATAGACTGTATAACTAATACTTGCATTAGTAATACATAGATTGAAAAAATATACTAAACAAGGGATTATTAATACAAAAGCTTATACATCCATTATTTTCTCTAATGCATCCTGCCAAACGACCCCTTAGAGTACTAAAATTATTCTTTTAAATTGGTGATGGATGAGAGTTCTACATATCTTTTCATAACAAATCATATTGTTAGGGTTAAAATGGAAATGCTTATAATTAAATAGCTTCAAAATAATAGCTTATAAGTAAATATTGTTACACAAAGTGGAATAGAGAGAGGAATGCATGCATTGCTATGTAAAGATTAATAATTGCTTCAAGTTCATGTTTTTGTCTTTTTAATAATCTAATTCTTGTATTATTAATACATATCTTCTTATTTTTCATTCTATCCCGCATAACTTAATATAAATTTCATAATGTAATGTGGACATTATTTAATAGCAATAACCAATAAATGCATTAGATATGCGAGAATTCTTTGCTTAGGGACCAACCAATCGATTCATAAGTTATGCGGCAATAATTTTTTCTTATGTGCCAAACTAAACACTATACTATTTTGTGGAAAATTTTATATTTGGATTAGCTAAAACAATCAACCAAGTGTTGCACTATCAAGTTAATTAAAAGCTAATTACAAGTATTTTGTAAACCATGATATACATTAAGCTACGAACAACAGAAGAATTAAGAATATGATGCATTTTCTTCTTCTATCAATTGATGAACTTGATTTTTTAGGGCATCTCCAACCTTAAGTACTACTACTTTTTATGCTAACACTATGAAAATTAACTCCCACCCATTAAACTTGTTTTACACAAAGAAAAAGGATATCACTTTTATATTTTTCTCTCTCTTCTCTATATTATCTTATTTTCTTTTATTTATTTATTTATTTTTTTCATAAAACAAATCTTTTTTTTTATATATTCATCTCATACAATTCATATTCCTTTCTTATATAATAATTTAAAATAAAATTATTTTATACCATTAAATTTTGAAATAATAATAAATTGTAAGAAAATATTATACATTATACAGTTAATGGATAATACAATTAAAATTGAAATTATTTATAAATATAATTAAATAAATATTATATTATGGTAAAATTTATTTTAACTTATACATAAATATTCAACGTTCAAAATTAGTAAATTGCTCCCATAAATGCTCTATTAATGCATTATAATTTGCAAAATAAGCATCTTTGTCCTTAATGTTTTTGTGTCTGAGCAAAAAATTATTCAAATGGATAATTTTGATCTACTACCATTTCTACCTGTTGGAGTTGGAACTTCCCAAGCATCTTGAATTGGTGCATTAAGATAATGCTCATCCTCGATCATCACATTGTGTAGTTAATCTATCATGCAACACTTCTTTTCTCCAAAAATGTGACGGTCCTACAATATTTTCTAATTGATGTTCATTTTTACAGATTGAAAAATGTATAGAGATATTTTACCTATATATAAATTTGAGATAAGGATAAAATCCATCCGACGGTTGAGATTATGATGAAATTCATCCAACGCTTGTGATCAAGATAAAATCTATTTTATTATTATTTGGTCAATAATTGTGTCTACTTTATCAATGTGTAGAGATATTTTATCTAAAGATAAATTTGAAATAACTATAATATTCATCCGACGGTTGAGATATGTCACAAACCCAAATACCTCGATCTTGATGGCACCTATCACAATAATAGACAAGCCAACCTAAACAAGTAACCACAGTAATTCCTTTTAATAAACCATTTTTCTAACACTGATTAAGTTTCAAATTTACAGAAGAAATATCTAAATCGCTGAAGTGTGCGGAAAAATAGTACAACAACAAACCAACACAGCCCAACAATCCAGTGACACAAGTCTAGAGTCTATAAATACAATCAGTTCGACTGACTAATACATAATAAGCCCTAAAATGTAGAAAAAGCAAAGATAGGAAGTAGGAAAACAGGGTTACGGACGCCGTACAACTACCTTGTAGTAAGCTCCGATAATGCTGGGGACCCTCACTCTGCCGCTCGGGTACCTGGATCTGCACACAAGGTGCAGGCAGTAACGTGAGTACGCCAACTCAGTAAGTAACTAAAGCAAATAAGGTCTGAGTGCAGTGACAATCATTTAAAAATCATATATAAGAGTATGCAATAAAATATCAGTCAAACTAAACAGTTTAAAAGCCAGTTACTTCGTAAAAACTTTGGTTTCAGTTGAATTACTTTGAAATCATTTACTTAGCAGTTTTCAACAGAGGCTCACTATAAAAGAAGAGTGAAATCAGCAAAAATATCATAAATGGACCCCTCGACAAGGTATTACTCAGAAATATAGCCTCTCGGTCACTCGTGACTCAACTCTCGTCACACAGTACTCACACTCAACACTAGGCTCAATAATATCCCATAATAGTAATAATAATAATAACTGTTGCGACGTGCAGCCCGATCCATATTTTATAGTCGACTACGCTCACTAGGGGTGTACAGACTCCGAAGGAGCTCTTATACCCCAAACGTCATAACAATGTGGCGCGCAACCCGATCCAATATATATATCATTACGGCGTGCAGCCCGATCCGTATAAGTATCACTGCGACGTGCAGCCGATCCATAATATATACATATATTGCAGCATGTAGTTTGATCCGTATATATATATATATATATATATATAAAATCCTCACCATTAGATCCTCAACCTGTCTCAGTCATTAATCTTACTGCCCCCCGGGCATAACAGTGGAAATCAGGAAAACTCAGTTCGAACAATTTTCACATTTTTAAGAAGTAGAGAGATAAAAATCAGGTTTAAACAATAAAATGGTAAACCATGATTGAGGATATGCTTTCAAACAAATAGAGTGAGAAAAACAGTAAAAATGTCCCTAAGGGTCTTAACAGGTCGACACAAGGCTCCAAACATGTCATACAACCCATAATATAATATCAATCTCTAAAATAGTGATATCATAAGATTTCAATTCAAATACGCAGCTTAATAGTCGCTACGGGACAGACCAATTCACAATCCCTACCGGTGCATGACCACACGCTCGTCACCTAGCATATGCGTCAACTCATTTATCAAATCAATACGAAATAATGGGGTTTTATACCCTCAGTTCCAGATTTACAATGGTTACGTACCTCAAACCAGATGAAATACTACTCCGCGACGTCCTTGCCTCTCGACTAGGCCTCAACTCACGTCGAATTTAACCTCAATCAGAATCACAACGTCAAAATATGTAAGAAAACGAAGCCCATACAAAAATAATCAAATTACAACACAATTCCTGAAATTAGCCAAACCCGACGCCCGGGCACATGTCTCGGAATTCGATAAAAATTACATTAATAAACTCCTTTTCCTCCCATGAGTTCATCCATATCAAAAGTACCAAAATCAGACCACAAATGGTCCCTCAAGTCACTACTCATAGCTCTCCAATTAACCAAGCCCTAATCCCCAAATTTACCAACGATTTTACCTTAAATTTTATGCTAACAATGATAAAAATCACCATAATAATTAGCTTAAATCCCTCTGAAAATCTCCCTCGAAATGGCTCCCAAAAGCTTCACCCCAAGTGAAATATTGAGAAAAAAGGCCAAAAAAATCGCGAAGGGTGAAATATATACCTTCTGACCCAGAGATTCCGCACTTGCAGTCATTTCCCGATTCTGCGGTCCAACCCATCGCACCTGCAGTTTTCACTTAAAGTCCGAGACCGCACCTGCGGACACTCTCCTGTACCTGCGTCATGCAGATGCATCCAGACATCCGCTTCTGCAGCTCTGCCTAACTCACCTTTTGGCCGCTTCTGCGGCTTGCTTGCGCATCTGCGGGAGTCGCACCTGCGGCCTCCCAACCGCATATGCAGTTATGACAACAACCATAAAACTTCAGCTGCAAACTTCCAATTCCTAACTTTCCGTCAACCATCTGAAATCACCCTGAGGCCCCTGGAACCTTAACCAAAAGCAAAAACAATTCACATATCAATATCCAAATTTATACCAATCTTCGAAACAACTTAAACAACATTGAATCAACCAAATCACATCGGATTCAAGCCTATGGTTCTAAAATCTTACGAATTTCGCTTTTGATCAAAAAGTCTATCGAACCACGTCCGAATAACCTGAAATTTTGCACACACGTCTTAAATGATAGAACAGACCTACTACAACTACCATAATTCCATTCCGACCCCTATATCAATATCCCACTTATCAACCAAAAAACGCAAAATTCCAATTTCGCAATTCAAGTCTAAATCTACTCCGAATCTCCAAAACACATTCCGATCACACTCCTAAGTCCCAAATCATCTCTCAAAGCTATCTGAACTATCAGAATTCACATTCGACCTTTTTTTTATATAAGTCAACATCCGGTTGACTTTTCCAACTTAAGCTTACTCAAAAGAGACTAAGTGTCTCAAACCTTACCAAAACCTCTCCGAACCCGAACCAATCAACCCGATAATATGTAATACAACTGAATAAAACAATAAGAGGTAGAAATGGGGGAAACAAAGCGGTAACACATGAAACGACCGACCGGGTCATTACAAGATAAGGATGAAATCCATCAGACGATTGAGATCAAGATAAAATGTATCCGATTAATGATTGTGTATACTTTATCTCTACATATTGAAGAATGAGTAGAGATATTTTACCTAAAGATAAATTTGATATAATGATAAAATCCATCTAACGATTGTGATTAAGATGAAATCCTCCGACGGTTGAGATCAAGATGAAATCTAAGCATGTATTATGTCAATTTTTGGATATACTTATATCTATACATATTAAAGTGCCAACATACTCATCCATACAAAGTTGGATTTTATTTTTCTTTAATAATATAATCCATATTTTCTCTAATTATTTGTGAAAAAACTCGATCTACAAAATACTCTACTAACGAAATACGAGGGTTTTATACCCTCTGTTCCTGATTTACAATTGTGATGACTGTTTTAAAAAAATATTTTGTGTTCCGAGGCCTTAAAAACTCCTTTTTTTCCCACCTCGATTTTCCTGCACAGTCCGGGCATGTATCCGGTAAGCCATTATATAAAAATCTGTGAAAAATGATGAATTTTGCTTTCAAGATGAATTTAGGTCTACTTTGGCCAAAGGTTTGGGTAAACGGACTCGGACCAGTGATTTGGCGGTCCCGTAGTGATTAGGAGTTGTGTCCTATTTGCTATGTATCAATTATTGAGCACGACATATAGCCATGGTGACGAGTATCTATACGTTGGTGTCAAGCATGCTCGTAAGTCTTATGCTATGATTAATATGACTCCATTTTGTATTGTTCATGCCTTATGTGATATTTCTATTGTTGAAAAAGGCTTGTGGAAGTAATTTTGGTAATTGAACATTGAAGAGCGCTGGCTTAAATTGTGAAATGAGCCGTGGAATTATTGTTGGCAATTGAATATTATAGAGAATTGGCTCAAGTTGTGAATTGAGTTGTGAAGTAAATGTGTAAAAGAGAAGTGGATTATGATATTTTCTCCCTTGTCGGGATGTTGTTGCTCTTAATGTTATCTCCTTTGTCGGGATGTTGTTGTTCTTGATATTGTTCCCTTGTCGGGATATGATTGTCGTACTATTGTTCCCTTCCGAGATTTTATTATGATCTTATTTAATCGTTTGCCCTTATTTCTTGTGATTGTTGTTAGGGTGAGGAAAAGTATTAAAGCATGAAGGGTGATGCCGCGCATTGTATTGGTGAGAGAGTGTTAAAGAACGAATGGTGATGTCGTGCATGATATTTGTGAGAGAGTGTTAATGCACGAAGGGTGATGCCGTGCCGCACGATGTACCATTCTATGCCTTTATATGAGTGATAATGCACGATCATTCCGTGCCATGTTATGTGAGGTAAAAGCATGAAGAGTGATGCCGTGTCATTTATATTGATTGTTGTGGTGAGGACGAGAGTAAAAGAACGAAGGGTGATGCTGTGCACTTGTCTTTAATATTCTTGATTTCTAATTATAGTTGAGTTATGGTGTTCTTTTCATTTAAATGTTGGTTTCTGTTGCTACTTGTTGTCCCCCGCAGCATGACTCCCTTTTTATATATTTGATTGTACAATTTTGCCTTTATTTTCCACTATAGATGATTAACTGCATAGGTTTATTTGGTAGTCTGGTCATTGCCTCGTTACTACTTCGCCGAGGTTAGGCTTGGTAGTTACCATCACATGGGTTCGGTTGTGCTGATACTACACTCTGTACTCTTTTGTGCAGATCTTGGTACTGGAGCATACAGACCTTAGCTTTGGGTTGCTGCCTTCAGTCCATTCGGAGATCAGAGGTAGTCCTACAGGCGTCCATAGGACTTGACGTCTCCTTCTATCCTTTCATTTTGTTTCTTTTTATGTATTTCAAAAACAATGTTATATTCATCTTTTAGACTCGTATTTGTAGTATTCATAGATAGTCTGAGAAATTGTGATGCCAGTTCTGGGTAGTTTATGTTGTGAGTTGGTATTGGCATCATTATCAAATATTAGATTCAGTCTTCCGCTTATTAAATTCTGCTATTTTTATGCTGTTGGTTCATAAATATTAAATGATTAAAAATGGGAAAAAGGTAAACAATACAAATTGGTGGTTTTTCTAGCTTTCACTAGTAGGCGCCATCACGACTCCCGAAGGTGGGAAATCCGGGTCGTGACAAGGTGGTATCAGATCTCTAGGTTGCTTAGATCTCATAATTCACGGAGAAGCTTAGCAGAGTCTGAGGGATCGGTAGAGAGATGTCTGTATTTATCCCCTAGAGGCTATAGAGTTAGGAACAACTTTATATCTATTATTTCTCGTCGTGTGATTTGATTTCTTAATGATAATTGAACTTCTACTCTGTTCTATCGTAGATGGTGAGAACACGTATCGCTTCATCAGCTGACCAGCAGCCCGAGCCCCCAGGTCCAGCTATTGTGAGGGGTAGAGGTCGAGGCTGTGCTAGGGCCCGAGGTAGAGGCAGAGCTCAGCCCAGATCTCGAGCAGCAGCACCAACGGCGGAGCCCTAAGTTGAGTTTGATGAGGAGGTTCTTGCCCAGTCAGTTCCAGTGGAGCCATCTCAGGTCCCAGAGGAGTTCATCGCCACCCCTGTACTTCAGGATACTTTGGTCCATCTAGTAGGCGTTATGGAGAGTGTTGCCCAAGCAGGCTTGCTTCCTGTGGCACCAGCTGTCTCTCAGGATGGAGAAGGAGCCCAGACTCCTGCTACTCGCACTCCCGAGCAAATGGCTCCCCAGTTTTAGACTTTAGCAGCTCATCTAGTTGGGATAGTTCAGCCTGGTATTATGGCACAGATCGGAGAGGGGCCAACTATGTCTGCTGATGCCTTGTAGAGATTGGACAAGTTCACCAAGATCTTCATTACCACTTTCAACGGTGCATCTTCTGAGGATCCCCAGGATTATTTAGACAATTGTCATGAGGTTCTCAGGAACAAGGGGATAGTGGAGACCAATAGAGTCGACTTTTCTACTTTTCGTTTGTCTGGATCTGCCAAGACTTGGTGGAGAGATTATTGTCTGGCTAGACCAGCTGGGTCACCAGCTTTGACTTTGGATCAGTTTTCTCAGCTATTTATGGAGAAGTTTCTTCCTATCACTCAAAGAGAGATCTATCAGAGGTACTTTGAGCGTCTCTAACAGGGTTCTATAACTGTTACTCCGTACGAGACCAGGTTTATTGATTTTGCCCATCATGCTTTTCTTATACTTCCCATTGAGAAAGAGAGAGTGAGATGGTTTATTGAGGGACCTGTTAAGCCTATTCGAATTTAGATAGCTACAGAGACGGGGAGTGAGATTTCCTTTCAGGATGCAGCCAATGTGGCCAGGAGGGTTGAGATGGTTTTATCACAGGGGGTGGTCAGGAGTCTGACAAGAGGCCTTGTTATTCAGGCAAATTCAGTAGTGCCTCGTCTGGAGGCAGTGATTCTTTTTGTAGAGGCCATCCTCCTAGGACTTATCAGTTAGCACTTCAAGTTTCTCACATCGCTTCAGGTGGTCTGATATGCAGTCCTATTGTGCACCACCAGCTCCTATCAATGCACGGCCGCTCCAGAGTTTTCGGGGAAGTGATTCAAGTCGTCAGGGTCAACAACCTCAATATCCAAGAGCTTGTTATACTTGTGGTGATATGGGACATATTTCTAGATTTTGCCCTAGTTCCCGTGCCATGGTTCAGGCACCGAGTGTTCCACAGCCCGCTCAGCCAGCTAGAGGTGGAGGTAGAGGTCCTAGAGGTGGAGGTAGAGGTATTAGAGGTGGATTTCAGGCTACTAGAGGTGGAGGCCATCCACTAGTAGGCCGTCCCATAGATGTAGTTCAGAGTGGTGGAGCCCAGCCCCGATTTTATGCTCTTCCAGCGAGGCCTGAGGCTGAGGCTTCCGATATAGTTATCACAGTTACTGTTCTGGTTCGAGTAGATATGCTTCATTTCTATTTGATCCACGATCTATATACTCATATGTGTCATCTTATTTTGCACCATATCTGGTCATTCTTAGTGATTCCTTGAGTGCTCCTATATATGTGTCTACATCGATGAGTGATTTTATTGTGATAGATTATATCCATCATTCATGCATAGTTGTGATTGGGGGCCTTGAGGCTTATGTAGATTTATTAGTTTTGGATATGGTTGATTTTGATGTTATAATGAGGATGAATTGGTTATCACCTTACCACACTATCTTGGACTGTCATGCCAAGCCTATGACCTTAGCCTTACCGGGGTTGCCTCGTTTAGAGTGGAGAGGGACTCCTGGTCATTCTACCCGTACTGCTATCTCATATATAAAGGCTCGCGGTATGGTTCAGAAGGGGTGTTTGTCCTCTTTGGCATATGTTCGTGATTCTAGTGCTGAGGTTCCTACTATGGATTCTGTGCCTGTTGTTCATAAGTTTCATAAGGTTTTTCCATCAGACCTGCGAGGTATGCCACCTGACAGGGATATTGACTTCTACATTGATTTGGCTCCGGGTACTCAGCCCATTTCTATTCCACCATATCGTATGGCTCCGTCTGAGTTGAAAGAATTAAAAGAGCAGTTGCAAGACTTACTTGATAAGGGCTTTATTAGACCTAGTGTCTCACCCTGTGGTGCGCCGATGTTTTTTGTTAAGAAGAAGGACGGATCATTGAGAATGTGTATAGATTACCGGCAGTTGAACAAGGTTACAATCAAGAATAAGTATCCACTATCGAGGACTAGGGGTGTTCATAAAAATTCAAAAAACCGAACCAAACCGAAAACCAAACCAAACCGACCAAAAAAACCAATACTTTTTGGTTTGGTTTGGTTTTGGTTTTGAATTTTAAAAACCGATCAAATTTGGTTTGGTTTTGGTTTTAGTCAGAAAAAAACCGAAACAAACCGACTATATGAGTATCTATTCAAATTTATTATTACATCTATATATATGTATATTGTTATAGAAAGTTTCAAAATTTTTATGGTAAATGTTAATAGTTTGCACTTTTAATATAGTTCTTTACCTTTACATTATAATTTGATTGGTAGATTTATTTTGTTTAGTGTAAGAATCCATTTCGTGTTAAAAATAACATATTTTTAATTGAGTCCTTAAATTATTCATCACTATTTGATTCAATTATCATCAATATATCTTGGCAAATAATAGATTTCTCAAAGGGCAATTGATTTGATAGTGTTACATTGAAAATGTGGTCGCCGGAATATGTGTTTGGTAGTGTATATCTTATATTTAAGAAAAAATTGACAAATAACCGAAAAAACCAAAAAACCAAAAAACCGACATTAACCGAATAGAAAAAAACTGACTTAATTGGTTTGGTTATAATATTTGAAAAATTGACTTACTTGGTTTGGTTTATTTTGAAGGGAAAATCGATCCAAACCGAACCATGGACACCCCTATCGAGGACTAATGATTTGTTCGATCAGCTTCAGGGTGCCAAGGTATTTTTGATGATTAACTTGAGATCTGGCTACCATCAGTTTAGAATTAGGACATCCGATGTCCCTAAGATAGCTTTCCGCACTTGGTACAGGCACTATGAGTTCTTGGTGATGTCATTTGGGTTGACAAATGCCCCGGCAACTTTTGTGGATTTGATGAACCGAGTGTTCAAGCCTTACTTGTATTTATTCGTGATAGTCTTTATTGATAATATTTTGATCTATTCCCGCAGTTGGGAGGAGCATGAGCAGCATATGAGAGTTGTTCTTTAGACTTTGAGAGATAGTCAACTGTATGCCAAGTTTTCGAAGTATGTGTTTTGGTTGGGATCAATTGCTTTTTTGGGTCTTGTTGTATTAGCAGAGGATATTCAGATAGACCCGAAGAAGATTGAGGCAGTCAAGGACTGGCCTAGACCCGCATCAGCTACAGAGATCCGGAGTTTCTTGGGTTTGGCGGGTTATTACCATCAGTTTGTGGAGGTTTTTTTATATATTGTAGCCTCGATGACCAGGTTGACCCAGAAGGGTGCCCAATTTAGGTGGTCGAACGAGTGTGAGGCAAGCTTTCAGAAGCTCAAGACAGCTTTGACTATGGTGACAGTGTTGGTTTTGCCCACAGATTCAAGGCCATATACAATTTATTGTGTCGCATCTCGTATAAGACTTGGTGCGTTGTTGATGCAGGATGGCAAGGTTATTGCTTATGCTTCATGACAGTTGAAGATTCATGAGAAGAATTATCCGATTCATTATTTGGAGTTAGCAGCCATTGTTCATGCGCTGAAGATTTGGAGGCACTATTTATATCACGTGTCATATGAGGTGTTCATGGATCATAAGATTTTGTAACACTTGTTCAAGCAGAAGGAGTTAAATTTGAGGTAGAGTAGGTGGTTGGAGTTCCTATAAGACTATGATATCACTATCTTATATCATCTGGGGAAGGTCAATGTAGTGGTCGATGCTTTGATTAGGAAGTCAGTCAGTATGGGCAGTCTTGCATATATTCCGGTTTGTGAGAGTCTGCTTGCTTTGTATGTTCATGCTTTGGCCAATCAGTTCATCAGGTTGGATGTCTATGATCCCAGTCGTATGTTATCTTGCACAGTCACTCGTTCTTCACTATTGGAGCGTATTCGAGATCGACAATATGATGATCCCCATTTATGAGTCCTAAAGGACACGGTGCAGCATGATGGTGCCAAGTAGGTCACAATTGGGGATAATGGAGTTTTGAGGATGCAGGGTCGTATTTGTGTACTTAATGTGGATGGACTTTGAGAGTTGATTCTAGAGGAGGCCCATAGTTCCCGGTACTCTATTCATCCGAGGGCCGGTAAGATGTATCAGGATTTGCGACAGCATTATTGGTGGATGAGAATGAAGAAGGATGTTGTTGCGTATGTGGCTCGGTGTTTGAATTGTCAGCAGGTAAAGTACGAGCATCAGAGACCTGATGGTTTGCTTATGAGGATTGAGCTTCCCGAGTGGAAGTGGGAGCATATAACTATGGACTTTGTTGTTGGACTCCCATTGACTAAGAGGAAGTTCGATGCACTGTGGGTTATTATCGATAAGCTGACCAAGTTAGCGCATTTCATTCCTGTGGAAGTCTCATATTCTTCTGAGAGATTAGCTGAGATCTATATCCAGGAGATTGTTCGTCTTTATGGTGTTCCCGTGTCTATCATTTCTGATCGAGGTAAGCCGTTTACCTTGCATGTATGGAGGGAAGTTCAGCATGAGTTAGGCACACGGGTCGAGTTAAGCACCAAATTTCATCCTTAGACGGATGGGCAGTCTGAGCATACTATTCGGATTTTGGAAGACATGCTCTGAGCTTGTATTATTAACTTTGAAGTCTTGTGGGATCAGTTTTTTCCTTTATTGGAGTTCGCCTACAACAACAGTTACCACTTGAGCATTCAGATGGCTCCTTATGAGACTTTATATGTGTCGGTAGCCGGTTGGGTTGTTTGAGCCGGGAGTGGCTCGGTTATTGGGTACAGATTTAGTTTAGGATGCCTTGGACAAGGTCATGATCATTCAGGATAGGCTTCGTTCAACTCAGTCCAAGCAAAAGAGTTATGCCGACCGTAAGGTTCGTGATGTGGTATTCATGTTCGGCGAGCGAGTGTTACTTCGGGTGTCGCCTCTGAAAGGCGTGATGAGGTTTAGAAAGAAGAGCAAGCTTAGCCCTAGGTTCATTGGCCCATTTGAGAATCTTGATTGAGTGGGAGATGTGGCTTACAGACTTGCATTGCCGACGAGTTTATCAGCCATGCATCTTGTGTTTTCATGTGTCCATGCTTCGGAAGTATCACGACGATCCATACTACGTGTTAGATTTCAGCACTATCCAGTTGGACAAGGACTTGTCCTATATGGAAGAGCCAGTAGCTATTCTAGACCGGCAGGTTCGTCAGTTGAGATCGAAAAGTTTCCCTTCTGTTCGTGTTCAGTAGAGAGGTCAGCTTATTGAGGCATTGACCTGGGAGCCCGAGTCTGATATGCGGAGCTGTTATCCCCATCTTTTCTCCGACTCAGGTATTTCCTTCTTATGTCTGTTTGAGGATGAACGGTAGTTTTATAGGTGGAGAATGTGATAACCCAAAAGGTCATAACTAGTTTTAAAAATAAATTTTGTGTTCCAAGGCTTTAAAACCTCCTTTTTGTCCCACCTTGATCTGCGTGCGCAGTCCTAGTATGTATCTGAAAAGCCATTTTGTAAAAATCTGTAAAAAAAGATGAATTTTCTTTTAAAATGAATTTAGGTTGACTTTGGTCAATATTTTGGGTAAATGGGCCCGTAACCGTGATTTGACAGTCCAGGAGGGTCCGTAGCAAAATATGGGACTTGGGCGTATGCACAGAATCAAATTCGGAGGTCCCAAGCCCGAGAAATGAATTTTTGAAGAAAATTATTTTATTGAAATTTTAGAGTTTTTGGAAAATTTGTATGTAATTGAATTTGATGGTATTGAGCCCGTATTTTGGTTCTGAATCCCGGTACAGTTCTTATATGTGATTTAAGTTGAGCATGTAAAGTTTGGTAGGAATCAGACGTGAAATGACGTGAATCGGTTCTTAGGTTGTCAAAACTTGAACTTAAGAGTTCATGAGATTTTTCTTTAATTTTGATGCTAAATTCATAGTTATTAATGTTATTTTGATGATTTGATAGCACGGGCAAGTCCGTATGATATTTTTGGACTTGCGTGCATGTTTGGTTTGGAGCCCTAGGAACTCAGGTGAGTTGGATAGGCCACAGAGTGAAATTTGGACTTAAGAATTGCTGGTATGTTGCAGGTCTGCAGGCTTGCGAAGCCTGGATCGCAAATGCGAACAAATATCGCAAATGCAAAAGTCGACCTAGGCTGCCTTGGTCGCAAATGAGATAATTATATCGCAAATGCGATATCACATTTGCGAAGGGTCCCTTGCAAATGCGACTTGCAAATGCGAAGGTGAACAGAATTGTACTTGATTGCAAATTCGACAAAATCTTTGCATTTGTGAAGTGAATAGTTTTCTGAGGGGTTCACCATTGCGAATCCTGGTCGCAATTGCAACATAAGAGACTAGTTAATTGAAATTTAGACGCATTTTCATCCATTTTCAAACCTTTTCAAAACCTAAACACCTTTGGGCGATTTTTCAAAGAAAACTACTCTTCCAAATCAATTATAAATCATTTCTAACTTATTTCTTTAAATCTAATACATCTTTTTACATGATTTCAACTCAAAATCAAGGGATTTCATAGGGAAAATTGGGTGTTTAGGGTAGAACTTAAGATTTTCAAATTTTGGGAATTTGGACCTTGATTTGAGGTCCGATTTCAAAATAAATTATATATTTGAGTTTGTGGGTAAATGGGTAATCGGATTTTAGTTAGAACCTCGGGTTTTGACCATGTGGGCCCGGGGTCGATTTTTGACTTTTTGGAAAAAACTTTAGAAAACCTATTTTCATGCATTAGAATTGATTCATTTAGCATTTATTGATAAAGTTAAGTAACCATTGGCTAGATACAAGCGAATTGGCAGTGGAATCAAGAGGTAAAGCGGTAGTTGATGCTTGAATTGTGTTCTTGGCATCGAGGTAAGTGTTTGGTCTAACCTTAGCTTTAGGGATCAAGAGTTGTGTCCTATTTGCTATGTGTTAATTGTTGAGTACGACGTATAGGCATGGTGACGAGTATCTATACGTTGGTGTCAAGCATGCCCATGAGTCTTATGCTATGATTAATATGACTCCGTTTTGTATTATGTGATTGTTGAACAAGGCTTGTGGAAGTAATTTTGGTAATTGAACATTGAAGAGCGTTGGCTCTAATTGTGAAATGAGCTGTGGAATTATTGTTGGCAATTGAATATTATAGAGAATTGGCTCAAGTTGTTAATTGAGTTGTGAAGTAAATGTGAAAAAGAGAAGACGATTACGATATTTTGTCCCTTGCCGGGATGTTGTTGCTCTTTATGTTATCTCCCTTACCGGGATGTTGTTGTTCTTGATATTGTTCTCTTTCTGGGATATGATTGTCGTACTATTGTTACCTTGACGGTATTTTACTGTGATTTTAGTTAGTCCTTTGCTCTTATTGCTTGTGATTGTTATTTGGGTGAGAAAGAGTGTTAATGCAGGAAGGGTGATCCCGTGCATTGTATTGGTGAGAGAGTGTTAAATCACGAAGGGTGATGTCGTGCATGATATTTGTGAGAGAGTGTTAATGCACGAATGGTGATGCTGTGCCGCACGATGTACTATTCCGTGCCTTTATTTGAGTGATAATGCACGAAGGATCATTCCGTGCCATGTTATGTGAGGTAAAAGCACGATGGGTGATGTCGTGCCCTTTATATTGATTGCTATGGTGAGGACAAGAGTAAAAACAAGCTAGAGTGATGTCGTGCACTTGTCTTTGATATTCCTCATTTCTACTGATAGTTGAGTTATGTTGTTCTTTACATTTAAATGTTGGTTTCTGTTGCTACTTATTGTCCCTCACAATAGGACTTCCCCTTCATATCTTTGATTGTACAATTTTGCCTTTATTTTTCATTGTAGATTATTAACTGCACAGGTTTATTTGGTAGCTGGTCCTAGCCTCGTCACTACTTCACCGAGGTTAGGCTAGGCACTTACCAGCACATGGGGTCGGTTGTAATAATACTACACTCTGCACTCTTTTGTGCAGATCCTGGTAATGGAGCATACAAACCTTAGCTTTGAGTTGCTGCCTTCAGTCCATTCGGAGACTCGAGGTAGTCCTGCAGGCGTCCGTAGGCCTTGGCATCTCCTTCTATCCTTTCATTCTCTTTCTTTTACGTATTTGATAGACAATGTTTTATTTATCTTTCAGACCCGTATTTGTAGTATTCTTAGACAGTCTGTGAAATTGAGACACCAGTTCTGGGTAGTTTATGTTGTGAGTTGGTATTGGCATCATTATTAAATATTACATTCAGTCTTCCGCTTATTAAATTCTGCTATTTTATGTTGTTGGTTCATAATTGTTAAAAGATTATAAATGGGAAAAAGGTAAATAGTACAAATGGTTGGCTTGCCTAGGGTGGGAAATCCGGGTCATGACAACAAAGGTTACTTACCTCAAATCGAAAGAAATACTACTCCGTGACGCCCTTGCCTCTCGACTCGGCCTCAACTCACGTCGAATCTAACCATAATCAAAATCATAACATCAAAATATGCTAAGGGTACGAAGCCCATGTGGAAATAATCAAATTACAACATAATTCCCGAAATTGGCCAAAACCGACCCCGAGCCCACGTCTCGGAATCGGTAAAAATTACATCAATAAACTCCTTATCCTACCACGAGTTCATTCATATTAAAAGTACCAAAATCGGACCCCATATGGTCCCTCAATTCACCACTCAAATCTCTCCAATTAACCAAGTCCTAATCCCCAGATTTACCACTAATTTTCCCTTAAATTTTATTCTAACAATGATAAAAATCACGATATTAGGAACCAAGGACCTTACCTCAATGGATCCCTCTGAAAATTTCCCTTGAAATGGCTTCCAAAAGCTTCACCCCGAATGAAATATTGAAAAAATGTCCAAAAATCGCGAAGGATGAAATATATACCTTCTGATCTAGGGATTCCACACCTGTGGTCATTTCCCGCTTTTGCGGTCCAACCCATCGCCCCTGCGGTTTCACTTAAAAGTCTGGGACCGCACATGTGGTCACTCTGTCACACCTGCGCTATCGCAGATGAGTCCAGACATTCGTTTCTGCGGCTCCGCCTGACTCACCTCTTGGCCACTTCTGCGGCTTGATTCCACATATACGGGAGTCGCACCAGCGGCTTCCCAACCACGGATGCGGTTATGATTGCAACCATAAAACTTCAGCTACAAACTCCTAATTCCTAACTTTCTGTCAACCATCCGAAATCACCCCGAGGCTCCCGGCACCTCAACCAAAAGCACAAACAAGTCACATACCAGTATCCAAATTTATACCAATCTTCGAAACACCTCAAACAACATCGAATAAACCAAATCACATCGGATGCAATCCTATGGTTCCAAAATCTTCCGAATTCCGCTTTTGATCAAAAAGTCTATCGAATCACGTCCGAATGGCCTGAAGTTTTGCACACACATCACAAATGACACAAAGGACCTACCGCAACTCCCGAAATTCCATTCCGACCCCTATATCAATATCCCACCTATCAACCAAAAAATGCCAAAATTCTAATTTCGCCAATTCAACCCTAAATCTACTCCGAACCTCCAAAACACGTTTCGATCACACTCATAAATCCCAAATCATCTACCGAAGCTATCTGAACTATCGAAATTCACATCCAAGATCTTTTTCACATGAGTCAACATCCGATTGACTTTTCCAACTTAAGCTTACTCAAAAGTGACTAAGTGTCTCAAACCTTACCCAAACATCTCCGAATCCGAACCAATCAACCCGATAACATGTAATTCAGCTGAACAAAACAATAAGACACAAAAATAAGGGAAATGGAGTGGTAACACATAAAACAACTGGACGGATCATTACATCCTCCCCATATTGAACATACGTTCGTCCTCAAACGAGTCAAGAAACATACTTGAAGCCTCAAATAGGTGAGGATATCTGATCATCATCTCACGATCGGTCTCCCAGGTAGCCTCCTCCATGGTTCAACCTCTCCACTGCACTTTCACTGAAGCTATATCTTTTGATCTCAACTTTCGAACCCGACGCTCCAAAATAGTCATTGGCTCCACATCATAAGTCTAATCATCATCTAACTGAACCGTGATAAAATCCAAAACAAGAGACGGATCGCCAATATACTTTCGGAGCATAGAAACATGAAATACCGGATACACACTCGACAAGCTGGGTGGAAAAGCAAGTTTATAAGACACCTCCCAATCCTCCGAAGCACCTCAAAAGGCCAATGAACCGAGGACTCAATTTACCTTTATTGCCAAACCTCATAACACCCTTTATGGGTGAAACCTTCAATAGAACCTTGTCACCAACCATGTAGGACACATCCCGAACCTTCCTATCAGCATAATTCTTTTATCTCGATTGCGCTGTACGAAGCCTCTCATGAATCACGTTCACCTTGTCTAAAGCATCCTGCACCAAATCTGTACCCAATAGCCTAGCCTTACCCGACTCAAACCAACCAACCGGAGACCTACACTGCATCCCATACAAAGCCTAATATAGAGCCATCTAAATACTCGACTGGTAACTGTTATTATATTCAAACTCTCTAAATGGTAGAAACTGATCCCATGACCCTCCAAAATCAATGACACATGCACACAACATATCCTCCAATATCTGAATAGTGCGCTCGGACTGGCCGTCCGTCTGAGAATGAAAAGTTATGTTCAACTCAACCTGAGTACCCAACTCTCGCTACATAGATGTGCAAAACTGTGAAGTGAACTGAGTGCCCGTATCTGAAATGATTGAGACTGGGATACTATGCAAATGAACAATCTTTCGGATATAGATCTCTACCAACCGCTCTAAAGAATAGGTAGTACACACAGGAATGAAGTCCGCGGACTTGGTCAACCGATCCACAATCACCCAAATAGCATCAACTTATTCAAAGTCTATGGGAGCCCAACTACAAAGTCTATGGTGGCCCGCTCCCACTTCCACTCTCGAATATCTATTTGCTAAAGCAAGCCACCCAGCCTCTGATGCTTATATTTCACCTACTGATAATTGAGACTCCGAGCTACAAATCCCACAATGTCTTTCTTCATTCTCCTCCACCAATAATGCTGTCTCAGATCTTGATACATCTTCGCGACACTCGGATGAATGCAATACCACGAGCTATGGGCCTCTTCTAGAATCAACTCCCGAAGTCCATCTAAATTGGGCACACATATTCCGGCCCTGCATGCCCAACACCCCATCATCACCAATAGTCACTTCTCTGGCATCATTGTGCTAAACTCTATCCTTAAGGACAAGCAAATGAGGATCATCATACTAGCGCTCTATGATGCGATCAAATAAGGAAGACCGAGAAATCACACAAACCAATGCCCTATTGGGCTCCAAAATATCCAGCCTCACGAACCGATTAGCCAAGGACTGAACATGAACTGCAGGAGGTCTCTCCTCAACTGGAATATATGCCAAACTCCCCATACTCACCACCTTCCTACTCAAGGCATCAACCACCACATTGGCTTCCTCGGATTGTACAAAATAGTAATATCATAATCCTTTAGCAGCTCCAACCATCTCCGCTGCCTCAAATTGAGATCCTTCTATTTGAACAAGTGATGGGGGCTACAATGATCGGTTAACTCCTCACAAGACACCATACAAATAATGCCTCCAAATTTTCAACGCGTAAACAATGGCAGCTAAATCCAAATCATGAACAGGGTAGTTCTTCTCATGGGGCTTCAACTAACGAGAAGCATAAGCAATAACTCTACCTTCCTGCATCAACACACACCTAATAGCAACTCTCAAAGAATCACAATACACGATATATGAACCTGAAGCTGATGGCAAAACTAACATTAGAGCTGTCGTCGAGGTAGTCTTGAGCTTCTGAAAGCTCTCCTCACACACATTCGACCACCGGAATAAAGCACCCTTCTGAGTCAACTTGGTCAAGGGCGATGCGATATATGAAAATCCCTAAACAAACCGACGGTAATAACCCGTCAACCCAAGAAAACAACAAATCTCTGTAGCTGAGAATGGTCTAAGCCAACTCTAAACCACATCTATCTTCTTCGTATCAACCTGAATACCATCGTTGGACACCACGTGCCCTAAGAAAGCCACTGAACTGAGCTAAAATTCGCACTTGAAGAATTTTGCATGCAGCTTCTCCTCCCTCAATCTCTGCAACGCAACTCTCAAATGCTCCGCGTGCTCCTCCTGACTACGCGAATAGACCAGAATATCATCAATGAAAACTATGACAAATGAGTCAAGATAAGGCCGTAACACGCTGTTCATCAAATGTATGAATATTGTTGGGGCATTGGTTAGCCCAAAAAACATCACCAAGAACTCATAATGACCATATCAGGTCCTGAAAGCTATTTTAAGAATATATGAGTCCCTGATCTTCAACTGGTGATAACCTGAATGGAGAACATCTTGGAGAACACTCTCGCTCCCTGAAGCTGGTCAAACAAATCAGCGATACAAGGCAAAGGATACTTGTTCTTGATTGTTACTTTGTCCAACTGCCTGTAATCAATGCACATCCTCATCGTACCATCCTTCTTCTTCACAAATAAAATAGGTGCACCCCAAGGTGACACACTAGGCCGAATAAACCCCTTATCAAGGATTTCGTGAAGTTTCTCCTTCAACTCCTTCAACTCTTTCAACTCCGCTGGTTCCATACGATACGGTGGGATAGAAATGGGCTGAGTGCTGACACCAGATCAATACCAAAATCAATATCTCTGTCTGGTGGCATACCCAGTAGGTTTTCATGAAAAACATGGAAAATCCCTCACAATAGGAACATAATCAATACTGAGAGTCTTTACACCGACATCTCTCACAAAGGCTAAGTATGAATAACCCTTCCCAACCATCCGATGGGCCTTCGGAAATGAAATCACCCTAGTGGGGACAAAATCAGTAGAACCTCACCTCTCGATCTGTGGCACACCCGTAACAGCCAATGTCACTTAGTGTGATAGTCCAATATAGCACAATACTGAGATAGCCAATCCATGCCTAATATCACATCAAAGTACACCATACAGAGCAACAATAGATCCAATCGGGTTTCTAGACCCCCAATAATCACCACACATGACCGGTACACATGGTCTATAATAATAGTATTGCTCACTAGAGTAGATACATAAACAGATAAAATAAGAGACCCACGGGGCATATCTAAATAACAAGCACAATATGATGACACAAATGAAAAAATGGAACCGGGATCAAATAACATAGAGCAATCTCTGTGGTAGACTAAGACAATACCTGTAATCATAGCATCTGAAGCAACAACATCTGGTCTAGCTGGGAGTACATAGAAACAAGCCTGACCACCACTTGATCGACCTCCCCCTCTGGGGAGACCCCTAGCTGATTGACCCCCGCCCCTAGCTGCCTAAGCGGGTAGTTATGTAACTGGAGCTGAAGTCGAGGACTGACCCCTCTACTGAGACAGACCTTCAAGAAGACGAGGACACTACCTTTTCATATGACCAAACTCTCTACCCTCATAAAAACTCCCTAGTTCTGGAGACGGGGACTAAAGGGAACGCTTGGGACCAGAAGGACCTGGCATGGAAGAACCCTGGACTGATGGAGCATGGGACGAACTCTGGGCTGGAAGGGCATTGAGTGATGAATGGCCCTAATGAGAACTGTGAGAATAATGACTCGATGATGCCCCATAATAACCTGGGTGAGCTGATTGAGCTTGCCTGAAAGGACGCCCTCTACCGTGTTGAAACTAACCCCTTGAAAGAGCACTAACAAAGCTACTAGATCCTCAAGGACTTTTGGCCTCCCTCTCCCTTTGCTCTTAGTGATGAGCTGAATCAATCTCACAAGCGATGTCAACAACCTCCTCAAAAGTAGCACCTGTCACCCTCTCCCTAGTCTTAAGAATCCGAAGTTGATATGCGAGGCCATCAATGAACTTCCTGATCCTCTCTCGATCTGTGGAAACCAACCAGACTGCATGATGAGCTAACTTAGAGAACTGTATCTCATACTGTGTCACAGTTATATCTCCCTTACGCAACTATTCGAACTGCTTGTGCAGCTCCTCCATGCAAGACTGTGTCGCATACTTCTTCAGAAAGAGAATAGAGAACTGCTTCCAAGAACGGGGCGCTGCACCAACAGTCCTACGCCTATCATAAGCCTCTCACCAAGTAAAGGCAACTCTAGAAAACCAAAAAGTAGTGAATGCTACACTACTGGTCTCCAAAATACCTACTGTACGAAGAATCCTCTAACACTTGTCCAAGAAACCCTGGGCATCCTCTCCCTCAGTACCATTAAAAGTTAGAGGCTGAAGTCTATCAAAGCTTTCCAATCAACGCTGCTCGTCGTCAGGCATAACTGGTACCATATACTCCTGAGCTGGTGCAACCGGCTGGGCTGGAGGTGTCCTCGGTGTCTGAAGTCCCTGCACAACCTGCTCTGGCGTGCGAGTAATGAGAGTCTAAGTGCCTCCCCCAGCCTAAGAAGTAGCTACGGCGGTAGTAACTGAGACCGCCTGGGCCAAACCAATGCATATTGATAGAATCTGAGCTAGAGCCTCCTGAAGGCCTGGAATCACAATAGGCATATCTAGTACCTGAGCTGGCGGTGCTGGAGTATCCGCAACTTAGACTTGATCCTGAACTGGGGCGGCTGGTGGATCTGCAGGTGCTGCCCTAGCTGCTATGCGGTTGCACCCCTTCCTCTACCACGACCTCGATCACTTCCCCGGCCTGTAGTGGCCCCAACTGGTGGTGCTGGTGGTCGTCCATCCTGATCGGTAGTACGTGTCCTCACCAAAATAGAATAATAGAAGTTTAGTACTAGAATCAACAGATTCACACGATAGAAATTTCAAGAATGCAAAGTTTTTTCTAAAGGTTCTGTAGCCTACCGAGGATAAATACAGATGTCTCTGTACCAATCCACGAGACTTTACTAAATCTGCTCATAACTCACGAGACCTATGTAACCTATGCTCTAATACCAACTTGTCACGACCCCACATACCCCGATCATAACGGCACCTATCCTAATACTAGGCAAGCTAACCCAAACAAGTAACCATAGTAAATTCCTTTCAATAAACCATTTTTCTAACACTGATTAAGTTTCAATTTTTTAGAAGAAATATCTAAATAACTGAAATGTGCAGATAAAAAGTACAATAACAAACCAATACAGCCTAAAAATCCAATGTCACAAGTCTAGAGCCTCTAAATACAACCAGTCCGACTGACTAATGATAAGCCTTAAAATGTAGAAAAAACAGAGATAGGAAGGAGGAAAGTAGGGATGCGGATGCTGTGTAGCTACCTTGCAGTCTCCGATAAGCTATGATAATGCTGGGGACCTTCACTCTGCCGCTCGGGCACCTGGATTTGCACACAAGGTAGAGGGAGTAACGTGAGTATGCCAACTCAGTAACTAACTAAAACAAATAAGGTCTGAGTGCAGTGACGAGTAGTTAAAAATCATATATAAGAGTATACAATAGAATATCAAGTCAAACTCAACAGTTTAAAAGCCAGTTACTTTGTAAAAACTTCAGTTTCAATTGAAATACTTTGAAATCATTTGCTTAGTAGTTTTCAACAGAGAATCATTATAAAAGAAGAGTGAAATCAGCAAAAATATCATAAATGGGCCCCTCGGCAAGGTATCACTCATAAATATAGCCTCTCGGGCACTCGTGAGTCAACTCTCGTCATAAAGTACTCACACTCAGCACTTAGGATCAATAATATCTGATAATAGTAATAATCATAATAACCGCTGTGGCTTGCAGCCCGGTTCATAGTTTATAGTCGACTACGCTCACTAGGGGTGTACAGACCTCAGAGGGGCTCCTACATCCCAAGCATCATATCTCTACGGCGCGCAGCCCAATATAATATATATATATATATATATATATATCATAATAACCGTTGCGGCTTGCAGCCCGGTTCATAGTTTATAGTCGACTACGCTCACTAGGGGTGTACATACCTCAGAGGGGTTCCTACATCCCAAGCATCATATCTCTACGGCGCGCAGTCCAATCTAATATATATATATATATATATATATATATATATATATATATATATATATATAATCGCTGCAGCGTGTAGCCTGATCCGTATAAGTATCGCTGCGGCATGCAGTCCGATCCATAATATATACATATAATATTGCTGCGGCTTGCATCCTCGATCCGTAATATATATATATATATATATATATATATATAATCCTCAAAATTAGGTCCTCAACCTCTCTCAGTCATTAACCTCACAGCCCTTTGGTCATAACAATGGAAATCAGGGAAACTCAGCTCAAACAGTTTTCACATTTTTAAGAAGTAGAGTGATAAAAACCAGGTTTAAACAATAAACATGTAAAACATGACTGAGGATATACTTTCAAACAAATAGAGTGAGAAAATAGTAAAAATGCCCCTAAGGGTCTCAACAAGTCAGCACAAGGCCCCTAACATGGCATACAACCCATAATAAAGTATCAATCTCTAAAATACATGATATCATAAGATTTCAAATCAAATACGCGGCTTAATAGTTGCTATGGGACATAACAAGTCATAATACATGCCCATGCACACCTACATGCTCGTAACCTAGCATGTGCGACACCTCATTTATCAAAACAATACAAAAAACCGGGGTTTTATACCCTCAGTTCCAGATTTATAATGGTTACTTACCTCAAACCGGATGAAATACTACTCCGCAATGCCCTTTCCTCTCGACTCGGCCTCAAATCACGCCGAATCTAACCAAAATCAGAATCATAACATCAAAATATGCTAAGGGAACGAAGCCCATACAAAAATTCCCAAAATTAGCCAAACCCGACCGCGTCTCGGAATCCGATAAAAATTATATCAATAAACTCCTTATCTTCACACGAGTTCATCCATATCAAAAGTACCAAAATCGGACCATAAATGGTCCATCAAGTCACCACTCAAAGCTCTCCAATTAACCAAGCCCTAATCCCCAAATTTACCACTGATTTTCCCTTAAATTTCATGCTAACAATGATAGAAATTACCATAATAACGAGCTTACGAACCAAGGACCTTACCTCAATGAATCCCTCTGAAAATCTCCCTTGAAATGACTCCCAAAAGCTTCACCCCAAATTGAAAAAAATGGCCAAAAATCGCGAAGGGTGAAATATATACCTTTTGACCCAGGGATTAAATACCTGCGGTCATTTCCCACTTCTGCAGTCCAACCCACCATGCCTGCAGTTTTCACTTAAAAGTCCGGCACCGCACCTGCGGTCACTCTCTCGCACTTGCACCATCGCAAATGCTTCCTGACATCTACTTCTGCAGCTCCGCCTGACTCACCTCTTGGATGCTTTTGCGGCTTGCTTTGTATCTGTGGGAGTCGCACCTGCGGCCTCCCAACCGCAGATGCGGTTATGAAAGAAACTATAAAACTTCAGCTGCAAACTCCCAATTACTAACTTTCTGCCAACCATCTGAAATTACCCCGAGGCCCCCAGGACCTCAACCAAAAGCACAAACAAGTCACATAATAATATCCAAATTTATACTAATCTTCAAAACAACTCAAATAACATTAAATCAACCAAATCACATCGGATTCAAGCCTAAGGTTCTAAAATCTTACGAATTTTGCTTTTGATCAAAAAGTCTATCGAACCACGTTCGAATAACCTAAAATTTTGCAGACACATCCTAAATGACACAACGGACTTACTGCAACACCTAGAATTCCATTCTGACCCCTATATCAATATCCCACCTATTAACCGAAAAACGCTAAAATTTCAATTTTGCCAATTTAAGCCTAAATCTACTCCGAACCTCCAAAACACGTTCCGATCACACTTTGAGTCCCAAATCATCTCCTGAAGCTATCCAAACCATCAAAATTCACATCCGAGCCCTTTTTTACATAAGTCAACATTCGGTTGACTTTTCCAACTTAAGCTTACTCAAAAGAGACTAAATATTTTAAACATTACCAAAACCACTCCGAAGCAGAACCAATCAACCCAATAACATGTAATACAACTGAACAAAACAATAAGAAGCAGAAATGGGTGAAACAAAGGGGTAACACATTGTAAGTCCTCGTGAAATACTTGTACTCAAAACTTAAAAGCTCGTAGTGCCAAGTTATGAATATGCATTAGGAATGTGTAAAATTCTTCGTGGTGAGCTTGCGAGCCAGGGTTCAGACCCTTTTGTACTGATCTATACTTTTAAAAATCAAGAATCAAAGTTTTTTAGAAAAGTGCAAATATGCGGTCTAGAATGTGGTCGCATACTAGGTATGCGGGCCTCAAATCTGCCACAGAGTGAGTCAGAGTGTTGGCTAAAACTGAAGTCAAGTATGCAGTCAATTATGCGATCGCATAATCAAAATGCGGACTGTATAGTCATCGCATAATTTCCTAGGGATTTTGTGAAGGTCAGTTCTGCGGTGCACTTTGCGACCGCAGAATGTGAATGCGGACCTCAGGAAGGATTTACCTCCCTAATCAGTGTGTTGTTCTATATTTCAGTAAATGCACCTAAGAAGAAAGTGAGAATTGGCCAAGCAGCCAACGCTACCTCAGGAGTGGCTGATGATTCACTACTTGATGCTGCGGGTGAGTAGCCGCCCTACTATTACTCCGCCTGATCCTTATATTCCAGAGTAGACTACCTAATTTCTACACCTCTGAAGGGCACCAATATCCCTCCCATTGATACTTCTGTCCCGCGTCTAGCCCCAGCTTCCGATTCTGGTATTTCTGATGGGGATCTTAGGGGAACTATTTAGATGTTGACCCAGCTAGTGTCCTCTCAGGCCCAGAGGTCAGGTGTTGCACCCAGTTCATCTAGCCAGCAAGGGGATTCCACCAGTTCCAGGGTGAACAAATTTTTGCAGTTTGACCTTCCAGTGTTTTCGGGTGCCAATCCGGAAGAGGACCCTCGGGATTTTATTGATGAGATGCACAAGACTCTCAGGGTCATGCATGTGACTGAGACAGAGGGAGTAGAGTTGGATACCTACAGCCTGAAAGGGGTAGCCTATGTGTGGTTTGAGTTATGGGAGGATTCCTGCAAGGAGGGGAGCCTTCAGGCGAGGTGGAGTGAGTTTGCCGATGGCTTTGTAGATCACTTTCTGCCTGCTGAGAGAAGGGGCAGCCCATGCAGCAGAGTTTGAAATTTAAAGTAGGGTAACAAGAGTGTGTGGGAGTACTACATGGAGTTTGCTCGCTTGTCCAAGTATTCCATTCATATATTGCCCACAATGGAGGCCAGAGTGCGCCGGTTTGTTCAGGGCCTTAATTCTTTAACCATTAATAAGGCTTCTACGACTGCATTGAATTCTGATATGAATTATGGGAGGATGGTCGCATTTTCTCAGGCCACAGAGAGCCATAAATTGAAGAACATAATGGAGAGAGAAGGTAACAGCAAGGCCCGGTCTACGGGCAACATGGGAGATTCACTAAGTGGGGGAAGATCAGCTTTTAGGGGAGGATCATCAGGGCCTTCCCAGTCTATTGCCCAGTCTTCAGCCGGTGCACCGCCATCAAGGCCCAGCTAGCAATAGTGGAGTCGTTTCAGGCCCGGTCAGGGTAACAGGGGATCCCATCAGCGGGGTTGGTCAGGAGAGAGGTTCCAGCAGCAGCAGAGGTCCCCGTGCCCCAGGTGCGGGAAGATGCACTCAGGGGTTTGATATATGGAGTTACCTATATGCTATGGATGTGGGATGAGGGGTCATATCCAGAGACATTATCGTGTATCTCGCCAGGTAGCAGGTAGGGGCACAACTCAGCCATCTAGTCCAGTAGCTGCTATATCTTCAGCCCTTTCTCCAGCTTGAGGTAACCCATCACCCGCAGGGTGTGGTGCAACGAGGGGTGGTGTGCAGAGTTCAGGAGGACCTAGCCGATTCTATGCTATGAGTGGTCGCCAGACTGTAGAGGCTTCCCCAGATGTTGTTACAGGTATTCTGATTATTTAATCCCATGATGTATATGCACTTACTGACCCCAATTCCACCTTGTCCTATGTTGCCCCTTTTATTGCCATGGAATTTGGGATAGAACCGGATCAGCTTCATAAGCCATTTTTGGTGTCTACTCCGATTGGTGAGTCTATCACAGCTGCTTGAGTCTATAGGGGTTGTGTTGTTACGGTTAGGGGTAGGGATACCACGGACGATCTTATCGAGTTAGGAATGGTCGACTTTTCTGTAATAATGGGAATGGAGTGGCTTTATTCATGCTTTGCCAAACTTGATTGTCAGACTAGAACTATGAGGCTTGAATTTCCTAATGAGCCCGTTATAGAATGGGAAGGAGATAAGGTGGTTCCTAGAGGTTGGTTTATTTCCTACCTTAAGGCTGCGAAGATGATCAAGATTAGTTCGGGTTACGGACACCAATGCCGAGGCACCCAGCCTTGAGTCTATACCCGTAGTGAATGAATTTTTGGATGTCTTTCCAGATGAGCTCCCTGGGATTCCACCATACAGGGAGATTGATTTTGGGATCGATGTGATGCCAGGCACGCATCCTATATCAATTCCACCTTATAGAATGGCATCGGCAGAATTGGAAGAGCTAAAGGAACAATTGAAGGATTTGCTAAAAAGGGGTTCATCTGGCCGAGTGTGTCACCGTGGGGCACACAGACCTTGTTTGTAAGGAAGAAACTTGGGTCTTTACGATGAGTATTGACTACCGATAAATCAACAGGGTCACAATAAAAAACAAATACCCTCTGCCAAGAATAGATAATTTATTTGACCAATTGCAAGGTGCTATGTGTTTCTCAAAGATTGACTTGCAGTCCGCGTATCATCAATTAAAGATAAGGGAGCAGGATATTCCAAAAATAGGCTTCAGGACTCGGTATGAGCATGTTGAATTTATAGTGATGTCTTTTGGGCTAAAAAATGCCCCGACAAACTTCATGGATCTTATGAATCGAGTCTTCAAACCTTTTCTAGACTCCCTTGTAATAGTGTTCATTGATGATATTATTATCTATTCCTGAAGTCGGTAGGACCATGCTGACCATTTCAGGGCTGTCTTGCAGACTCTTCAACAAATCAATTGTATGCAAAATTTCAAAGTGCGAATTTTGGCTAGAATCTGTCGAATTCTTGGGTTATGTCATTTCCAGGAAAGGAATTATGGTTGATCCTCAAAAGATTACATCGGTAAAGAATTGGCCTAGACCTACTACTCCAACGGAGATTCGCAGTTTCTTGGGCTTGGCTGGGTAATACAGAAGATTTGTGGAGGGATTTTCTACTCTTGCCTCTCCCTTGACTAAATTGACATAGAAAGCAGTTAAAATAATGGTCCGATGCTTGTGAAAAGAGTTTCCAAGAATTGAAATCAAGATTGACAACAACACTGGTATTAACCCCGTCAGAGGGTACAAAGGGGTTTGTGGTGTATTGTGATGCTTCAAGGATCGAGCTTGGGTGTGTGTTAATGCAACGTGGCAAGGTTATAGCTTACGCTTCCAGGCAGCTCAAGAATTATGAAAAAAATTACCCAACTCATGACTTAGAGTTGGCGGCAATGGTGTTTGCTAAAAATTTGGTGAAATTATCTATATGGGGTCCATGTGGATGTATTCACGAACCACAAGAGCCTTCAATATATTTTCAAACAGAAGGAATTGAATCTGAGACAGAGAAGATGGTTAGAGTTACTTAAGGACTATGACAATGACATTCTCTATCACCCGGGAAAATCTAATGTTGTAATAGATGCTCTTAGTCGGAAATCCATTGGGAGCTTAGCTCATATGGAGGCAAACTAGAGGTAGTTGGCAAGGGAGGTTCATCAGCTGGCTAATTTGGGAGTTCGCTTGGTGGGTTCTAGTGAAGGAGGGGTACTTGTACAAAATAGAGCCCAATCGTCGCTCGTGACGGAGGTGAAAGAGAAGTAATTCAGTGATCCATTGTTAGCGCAACTGAAAGAAGGAATTCGTAAAAATAAGACCACAACTTTTTCCTTAGGCATGAATGATGGTACCCTATGATACCAAGATCGCCTATTTGTTCCTAATATTGACGGTCTTCGGGAAAGGATCATGGCAGAGGCTCACACTTCCCGGTATTACATGCACCCAGGTTCTATGAAAATGTATCATGATCTCAAGGAGATTTATTGGTGGAACAACATGAAGAGAGATGTGGCTGGACTTTGTGGCAAAATGTCCGAATTATCAGCAAGTAAAGGACGAACATCAGAGGCCCGGTAGATTGGCTCAAAGCATAGAAATTTCGATGTGGAAATGGGAAATGATTAACATGGATTTTGTGGTAGAGTTGCCGTGCAATACGCGCAAGTTTGACTCAATTTGGGTAATCGTGTTTCGACTCACAAAATCAGCACACTTTTTGCCAGTTAAAGCTACCGACACGGCAGAACAGTATGCTCAGTTGTATATAGGGGAAATAGTCAGGTTACATGGCACACCAATCTCAATCATCTCAGATAGAGGGGCACAGTTCATAGCCAACTTTTGGAAGAAGTTTCAGCAAGGTTTAGGTACACAGGTAAATCTTAGCACGGCTTTCCACCCTCAAACTGCTGGGCAAGCGGAGCGGGCTATTGAGACGCTTGAGGATATGTTGCGTACTTGTACTCTTGATTTGAAAGGTAGCTGGGATGACCATTTGCTGCTCATAGAATTCACTTACAACAATAGCTTTCATGCTAGCATCCAAATGGCACCATTTGAGGCATTGTACGGTAGGAGATGTCGGTCTTCCATTGGGTGGTTCGAGGTTGGAGAAGTAGAATTGATAGGACCGGACCTCGTGCATCAAGCCATGGAAAAAGTCAAGATTATTAAGGAAAGATTGAAAATTGCTCAAAGTCGCCAAAAGTCTTACTCGGATGTTCGTCGCAGAGGTTTGGAGTTCAAAGAAGATGATTGGGTATTTTTGAAGGTTTTCCCTATGAAGGGTATCATGCGGTTTGGGAGGAAGGGAAAATTGAGTCCAAGGTACGTCAGACCATACAAAATTATTCAGAGGAATTGTCAGGAGGCATATAAGCCCAAGCTACCACCCGAAATGTCATTGATACACCCGGTCTTTCATGTGTCTATGTTGAGGAAGGTAGTGGGAGACCCGTCCACTATTGTGCCAGTTAAGACTATTAAAGTTAATGAAACACTGTCGTATGAAGAAGTTCTAGTTGCCATTCTCGATAGGCAAGTTCAAAAATTGAGAAACAAGGAAATTGCATCCGTGAAAGTATTATGGCGGAAATAGCAAGTTGAGGAAGCCACTTGGGAAGCCGGGGATGAAATGAAAAAATAGTACCCCCATTTGTTTGAATAGTCATGTAATAGCTTTTATGCATTTGATTCCTACGAACTCTTATCTTATGATTTAATCTATGAAAAAAACTGTTCCATTTTGGGTTATATATGTTGCCTATATGGCCATGGTTCGTGTTGTACCCGTCATGCTATGTTGTGGAGCATGTATATGCTGTTATGATGTGATTCTAGAGCTCTCTGACATGTGGATAGGCCTAGATACAAAGGAAACTCTGGCAAGAATTTTGGAAATTTAGGGAGTTAGCCAAATTTGGAGACTATTAAAAGGTTTTAGGTTGTAAAAGGCAAAAGATTGTATGAAGAATTTCTAATAAGTTACCCTTGATCTTCATTCGAGGACGATTGATTTTAAGTGGGGGAGGATGTAAGGCCCCGTGAAAAACTTGTACTCAAAACTTAAAAGCTCGTAGTGCCAAATTATGAATATGTGTTAGGAATGTGTAAAATTCTTCGTTGCAAGCTTGTGAACCACGGTTCGGACCCTTTTGTACTGATCTATGCATTTAAAATCAAGGATCAAAGTTTTCCAGAAAAGTGCAAATATGCGGTCTAGAATGCGATCGCATACCAGGTATGCGGGCCGCAGATCTGTCGTAGAGTGAGTCAGAGTGTTGGCCAAAATTGAAGTCAACTATGCGATCACATAATCAAAATGCGGACCGCATAGTCTTCGTATGATTTCCTGGGAACTTTGTGAAGGTCAGTTTTGCGGTGCACTTTGCGACCGCAGAACGTGAATGCATACTGCATTTCTTCCACAAACTCAATCAGTATGTCCAGTTTTTGGGAAGAATTTTACGGTCCATTATGCAGACCGCATGTCGACTTTTGCGATCGCAGACCTGACTCGGGGCTCCAATTTTCTAAGTTGTAAACCCGACCCCCTATCGATATATCAGGTGTTATAGCTCATTTTGAGCATATTTTCTAATGCTTTTAGAGAGAGAGAGAGGATCTTAGAGAGGAAAAGTGCTTCCCATCAAAATTACTCCTTGAATCTTTGCTTAATCATTGAAGATAATCAAGTGAGGCACCAAAATCTTCACACCATAATGTAAGAAACTTGACCCCTAATCTCGGTTTCAAATTCACACTAGAAAGAGTACTTAGCTTGGGGGTTCATGGGTAAAAGAATGAATTTATTCAATCCATATCAAACCATAGCATATTGGAAGATAGTTTACTAAAAAGAAGGCAATTGGGGGTATAGAGTGATAGAAATTCTCAAAAAGGACCTAAGATCACAATGCACCTTTAGTGTTTGATAATATGCTTAAACAAGCTAAAATCTCAAGCTCGTCTCTAATTCTCGGTTCAATTTGTACTTCTTACACAATAGATCGAAGTGCTAAGATTTTCGGAATTTTGTAAGGATTAAGGGAAGCTATATTGAGGTATGTATGGCTAAAACCCCTTTTTACTAGAAATTGAGCGCCGTTGGCATTTACGCAATTGTGGTAAGACTAGAATTGGTTGATGTATTGATTGTTATTTCACATTATTTGATAATTATTTCACATAAATTGATTCACATATATATATATACACACACACACACACACACATGAAGGATGTGCCTCAATGTGAGTAATATTCTATTCTTGATATTTAGAAAAGTGTGAAGAATACGAATAATTGTTTATGACTAGATTTGAGAATTCCGGGCACGAGTTCGCGAGGCAAAGACTTGTTGGAATTTTGAATTGGTTGCAAAGCGAGGTAAGTGTTTGGTTTAACCTTAGCTTGAGGGATTAGGAGTTGTGTCCTATTTATTAGGTGTTATTTGTGGAGTACGACGTATAGGCATGGTGACGAGTATCTATAAGTTGGTGTCAAGCATGCCCGTGAGTCTTGTATTATAATTGTTATGACTCCGTTGTGGTTTATTGTGCTTCATGTGTTATTAATATTATTGTTCCCTTGCCGGGATGTTTGTTTAATATTATTTTTCCCTTGCCAGAATGTTTGTTTGATATTATTGTTCCCTTGCTGGGATGTTTGTTTTGATAGTATTGTTCCCTTGCCGGAATGTTTGTTTAATATTATTATTTCCTTGCCGGAACGTGTAGGTTATTGTTGTTGCTCCCTTGCCGAAAATTAATTGTTTACTTGCATTCTCCCTTGCCGGGATAGTTGAATTGGTAATTTGTACCATTGCCGGGTAAATCGTTGTATTATCAAATTCCACTTATATATTATGAAATGGGATCGTGTGGCACACTGACCACTTATATATTATGAAATGGGATCGTGTGGCACGCCGACCACTTATATATAATGAAATGGGATCGTGTGGCACGCCGACCACTTATATATTATGAAATGGGAATCGTGTGGCACGCCGACCACTAATATATTATGAAATGGGATCGTGTGGCACGCCGACCACTTATATATTATGAAATGGGATCGTGTGGCATGCTGTCCACTTATATATAATGAAATGGGATCGTGTGGCATGCCGACCACTTATATATTATGAAATGGGATCGTGTGGCACGCCATCCACTTATATATTATGAAATGGGATCGTGTGGTACGCCGGCCACTTATATATTATGAAATGGGATCGTGTGGTGCGCCTACCACAAGATATAATGAAATAATATCGGGTGGTACGCCTACCACAAGATATAATAAAATGGGAGCGAGTGGTACGCCTACCACGAGATACATGAAATGGGGGCGGGTGGCACGCCTGCCACGAGATACAGGAAATGGGATCGGGTTGCACGCCTGCAACAAGATGTGATATGAAAGAGAAATCTTCCTTTGTTTTCCTTATTCTTGTTAGTGGCTGGATTTTGATTCCTTATAATGGTGATGCCGCGCACTTTCTACTGCTGTGTTTATTTGTTATTATCAATTCAAGTGTTTAAACTGTTTGAATTCCTTTACTGTTGTGACCTTTCATGTTAGAACCTACAGTGTTTGTATTATTTCACCGCATTTATACATATATATACATTTCAACACTTCAAGCTTCAATAATTGTACTTTACTTAAAAGGAATTGCTACTATGCTTCGATTTATTGATTTCTCATATTAAAGGTAATAATTCATTCGATATTGTACTTCAATTGAAAATGGTACTTTCTTATCAAATGCTTTTCTAAAATAACTTTGTCTTTTCTTGTTGATTTCCTATTTGGGTTTATGTTAAATGAATGAGTCTTCTTTGAACATTCTTAATTGTATTGGGTTATGGACCCTATGAACTGAGTAACATGAGAATATTATTGTGCAATGCGAGACAGTAATATCTAGGCACAAGGTGCCGGAGGAAAATATCATAGTTTTATTTAAATGCACGTGAGTTATCCATGTGGTCGTAATATAAATATGGGCATGAGATGACGTAAAAATATGAAAGCGGGTTGAGACCTATATTATTATGATTATGAAATAGGGTGTCACAAGGTGACCTTTACTCGAAAGAATTATATTCGAAAGAATTATATTCGAAAGATACTGATTTGAAAGATATTTATTTGAAGGATATATATTCGAAATATATATATTAAAGCATATTATCTCAGAGATTATTACTTGAAGGATTCAAAGGCGAAAGACTTATATCTTAAGGACTTCATTAATTGATTGTACTTGTATTTATTTTTTGTTGAGAAACAATAATGTTGTCCTTGTTGCCTGCTATTTATATCACTAGTTGATCATTATTGCCATTATTGTTATCTGCTTCCTATTATTTTGTACGCTATATTGCACATGTTTATTTGGTAGTCTGGTCCTAGCCTCGTCACTACTTTACCGAGGTTAGGCTAGGCACTTACCAGCACATGGGGTCGGTTGTGCTGATACTACACTTCTGTACTTTTTTTGTGTACAGATCCAGGTATGTGATCAATAGTAGCTATTAGTTGTGGTGGAGACTCAGGGAAACCTGTTGCAGCATTTGTAGGCTTCGGAGTCACCTTCTTATTTTATATTCTCACTACTGTACTTATTTTCTTACGGTTGTGTTTGGAAATGGTCGCGAAAAACTCTATAGAGCTTATGACTTGTACTACCGGGTTTTGGGAAGATGTTCATTGTATAAGAATTTTATTTCAGAAGAATTTGAGATGTTGTTATTCATGGTTGTTATTCCGCAATTTATTAGGCTTACCTAGTTTAGAGACTAGTGCCATCACGACTCCTTCAGAGTGATTTTTGGGTCGTGACAGCATTGGGGGTGTTACCCTTTGCGAACGCAGCCTAGCGAGCGATGAAGGCCATTTGGCAGGGAACTGGGGGAAGGGAAAATGCGCTACGCGAACGCAACGACTGGCTCGCGAACGCGAAGGTCAAGGGGACGAACATTCACGAATGCATACAGTACCTCGCGAACGCGAAAGCTCTTCTAGCCAAAGCTTTGCGAACGTGAAGAAGGTCTGTCCAATGAATTAAAAAATGAACCAAAACGGGAATAAGCCATAAAATCATACCTTGGGTGATTTTGAAGAAAAGTTTCAGCACCAAATAAGAAATATGTGTTCTTAAACCCAATTCCTTCATTTTCCATCAACACCCATTAGATTTCTAGGCCTAAATCTTATTCTTCCATGGTAGAATTAGGGATTTTGGGTAGAATTAGGGCTTTTGTGTAATTAGAATTTTCACCTCGATTTGGGGTCGGATTTCAAAACTAATTACATATTTGGGCTCCTGTGTGAATGGGTAATCGAGTTTTGGTCCGAACCTCGGGTTTTGACCAAGCGGGCCCGGTGGTCAATTTTTGACTTTTTAGGGAAAATGATAGAAAACGTATAATTTCGCATTGAGGTTGAATTATTTAGCATTTTTTGATGTTGTTAAATCAATTTGGGTTAGATACAAGTAAATTGGACGCAAAATCTAAAGGGAAAGCATTGCTTGAGGCTTGAGTTTGGCCGTGGAATTTAAAGTAAGTGTTCGGTCTAACCTTAGCTTGAGGGAATATGAGTTGTGGCCTTATTTGATATGTGTTAAGTGTTGAGTACCATGTATAGGTGTGGTGACGATTATCTATACATTGGTGTCAAGCATGCCCGTGATACTTATACTATGATTATTGTGACTCTGTTATGTATTGCCCATGCTTAATATGATGATTATAAATGTTGAACAAAGCTTACAAAAGTATTCTTGGAATTACGGAGAATTGGCTCAAGTTGAGACTTATGTGTGAAGTGATTGTGGAAACGAGATGAGATATATTGTTGATTCCCTTGCTGGGATGTTATTATTTATGATATTGTTTGTCATGACCCTAAACTGGGTCTGATCGTGATGGCGCCTATCGTGAATCAAGGCCAGCCAACACAAACCCCTAAACCAATTAACAGTTATAATAATTCATAATTTAGTCATTAATAAGTGATAAAAACCCAAAATAGAGTGAAATAGACAAATGAGGAAAATAAACACAACCCGACATCGGGGTATCACGAGTCATGAGCATCTAAACATCCGTCTAAGAGTTTGAAAGGACTACACAGTCTTGTACAAAGATAGTACAAGGAAAGTAAAGATAGGAAGAAGAAGCATTGGGCTGCGAACACCGAGCAGCTACCTAGTTAACTCCGTACAACCTGTTGGAAGCAATCAGACCTCGCTAGTGTGACCCGGGACTCCTGAATCTACACACAAAGTGCAGGGAGTAATGTGAGTACGCCAACCTAGTAAGTAATAATAGTAAAAGCAGGTGAGTGATAAGAAAAACACGTAAAACACAGCAAAATGCTACAAAGAGGCAGTATAAAACCAAAACAAGGCAATAATCAGTAAAAACACGTAGAAACTCCTTAGTTAAATAATAACCTCTTTAAAACATCTTTTAATAGTTATATGAGTGACTGAAAAACAATGAGAAAAGATAGACACATAAAATCAGCCTCTCGGGCAACATACCAGCAGAACCAGCCCCTAGGTCTATCTCACAATCACTCGTATCAGCCCCTCGGACTATAATATGGAACAACATCTGTCACACCTCCTTTATAAACTACACCCTTGGAAGGGAGTAATAAGGGAGTTATTTCCAACTTGAAGTGAAAATCAAAACGGGATTATTTTTATTAGATTCAGAATCGTCACTTGGGAGATTTATGGTGTTCCAAGTCACCGGTTTTAAATCCTGAATCGAGGAAAGGGTTGACTCTATTTAACAGTCCGCGAACCAGAAATTCGGGTAAGGAATTCTGTTAACCTGAGAGAAGGTGTTAGGCATTCCCGAGTTCCGTGGTTCTAGCACGGTCGCTCAACTATTATATTCGGCTTAATTATCAGATTTTAAACAATTATGAACCTATGTGCAAATTTTAGTTTTAACCGCCTTAATCATTTTTTAGAGATAATTACAATGTTATTAAAACACGTCTTGAATCACATCACATAAATGCCCCCATGATTTTTGACATATTTTAACACCGTTGAGATTTGGATTTGAGTCACATAAATGTACACCCGAGTTTAGGAAGGTAGATTATTAAAACACACACCTAAAAGCAATTAACGTGTTTCCACTTTAGGCCAGGAAATATTTGTTAAATGGCACGCCTCGGATTCTAGGGTTGAGTTAAAGCTAATTAAAACGAGGGCCACGCAATTTGAAATTTTATTCGGCATGGCGCCTCAATTTATTTTAAAAGGGTAATTCAAACTAGATTTAGGAGGGCCATAGATTATTCTTGTTATCTAGTATTGGATCAACCCCATTAATTAAAGAAAACTTAATTATCTAAACATTAAAGGGTCAAGATTATACTATGGTGCAAGCTAACAAAATATATTTTGAGGGGGAGAATTACTGGTTTGAAGTTAAAAGTTTGGGCCCATCGTGAGGCTCAATAACCTATAGATGTAGTGCCCTTTTGAATTACAAATCACTATTAGTCCAAGCTGGGGTCCACAAGGGAACCCAAATTGAAGCAAGACGGCTTTAACAAGCAATGGGGTCCCTGGTTCGATTCTAGAGCACGCGCTACTTCGCCTCAGGGAAAGGGGATGGGTGTCGAACTTGGATAACAGCAAAAGACACTTGAATCTCTGAAGAAAATGCAGTGACAAATAGACTAAAACCTTACAGATCACTCAACCTTATATGAATCAACAACAAAGTTAAATCTACGATCACTGACAGTTGGAGCACTGATTGACATTTTACTGAAACCATTTTTCAAGCTAACCATATTCAAATCATTCACACAACGGAAGTTGAAATTCGTTGAAAAGCAATAACTAGATAGTCATGTAAAATATCCATACTCAAATCAAATTTGAAGCTATCTTTTTCAAACAGCTAATTGAATACAAACAGTCACTTGATACTTAACAGAACTAATTCGAGACCTTCAGAAAATCAGTCCTAAGTAACCTCCTTTTGACTTCTCTTATTACCAGAAAACTTAAAACAACTTAAAACATATCCAAACCAACCATAAATCCAGCATTACAATCTAAGCAACTCCTAATTAGAACCAATCCAATCCAAAAACCCAATCGCTCATATTCCAATTATTACAAGTATTGGAATACCTAAATAATGTGGTTCTCATACTCCAATGGAGCCTAAATCCAGCATTCAAAACCAAAATATGCTTTCATGAAGAAACATCTATATCAAATAACTAAACATAAACAATATAAAGTTGAATTGCATGGTAATCAACAGAAATCTATTGTTTCACATTTCCAAATCCTCATACACGTTCAAATAAGCTTCCATTCCATTACAGATTCAAGAGGAATACCTGGAAATCATAACAGAAATGAAAGGTGAAGGGTCAGCCAAGTAAAAATAGGAGCAGCAGGTGTTTCAGCAAACAAGGTCAGCTAACTAAACATAACTTCAGCCCAGGAATGAATAAGGAATGATCAACTTGGAAACAGTTTCAAACTAGCAACAACATTCAATAAAACCCAGCAATCAAAATCGAACCAGAAATGAACCAAAAAAACACTTCAATACCAACTGATTCAACTCATTTTAACCTTCAGTTTGCTCAGAAATTATCTCAGAATGAATATCACAAGAATTTCCAAGGATTTTTCATAATAGAACAGTAATTTTTGCATTTTTCAGCCGTCTAGGATTTTAGGGATTTCTTAGCTCTCCAATTCTCTCTCAGATTTCAGAATGTGTAAGTCCCCCCAAATGAGGAGAAAAAGGTCCTTATATAGGCTTATCTAGTGCAGCCCTATTCTAACTAGTTATTTCCCATTTTAACTCTCTCAAACCAAATTGTTTTTACCCTCTTACACCTCTAAAGAAATATGAAAATCATGCTCCCTAACAGACTCACTCTTATCTTATCTTCTAAAGCCTTTCCTCTAACAGAATTGATTCCCTCACATTATGAAATCCCCAAACTGTCCTTTATCCAACCAATTATTACTACCCCTGCCCTTCCCTTTGAGACCCCCCAAAGTTCTAGGCATGACAATTAACTCCCCTAAGATCCCTTGAAGTAGAACAAATAGTACTAATCAAATGCCAAGGGCTTCGAATAGATCAAATGAATTCTCAACCAAAAAATGCAAAACTTCTAATAATTGAAACAAACATAGCATGAATAAAACAATCAGCATTCACAAGACCATCTAAAATAGTAATTAAACAGAAGTATAATCTCTAAAACTTATTGCAATTAGACCTAATGAATTCACACAGATTCAAACACATGAAATACAAGGAACAAAGAAAAACAAGAACCAAAATGAAGCAAAGAATAAAGGAAGGAAAGTACTGGTCTAACCTTTGGAAAATGACAAAGGCGGCGAACTTGGTTGGACAGTGACGACTTGGCCGGAATCCGGTGAGCTTCGAAATGAACCCAAAAATTACACTAATCAATTGTTCTTACTGAGAACAAATGACTGGCATAATTTTTTGGCTCGAATCGAGCCTTCAAAACATTAGAAATCAGAAGGGGAGAAACAGATTAGGGTTTTATTTTTTTGATCTAAAATTAGAAAAGCTTGACGATGATTTGAAAGAAATGGGTTCGGGGTTTGGGATGAGGAGATGAATGGGGTCCTAGGGTGTAATTTTGGGACAGATTGGACAAATTAGGGTTTTGGTCATTCCCTTCGATTCTAGATTCGAGAAGTTCGGCTGGGATTCGAGGGAGGGGGTTTGGAGATTTGGAAAGAGGAGAAGGAGAGGAATTGATGGTGTAAAAATGGGGTCGATTGGAACATCACCGTCGGCAGAGACGATTTCCAGCAAGCGGCGCATGGCAGAGACGGCGAGGGGTTCTCTGGGGGTATAGAGACGATGAGAGGGGAGGTAGAGGGCGTTCAGATAGTTAAATATTAGTAACACCCAACTCCTGAGCCGTTGGATCGTCCAACCTCGACCGCTCATATCTGCTAACTACGAAACAATGTCATTTTGGCGGTAAAGGGTCTGGACCGGGTTAAGGAGTGGGTTTGGGCTGGGTGAAAAGGTGTTTTGGACGGGTTCAAGGGGTGGTTTTGCCCAAATTCATTTTCTTATTAAAGAAGACCAAATTTTCCTTTATTTAATTCTTTCTTTTATTTTCAAATTAAACTAAAAACCTAAAATTAATTCTTAAAAACTAAATTAACCTACCCAATTATATTAAACACACTCAATTAACTACCAAATTAAGGAAAACTAATGATATTCAGAACTAAGAATTAAGCAATTCACAAATAAATTATTTTTGAGATTTTTCTATTTTGTAAAACCCTAATTACTAATTAATCTAAAAATATGGAAAATTAAGTCCTAAATGCATATGCAATGTATATTTTTGTAATTTTCAGTAATCAAAATGCACAGACAAAATGCAAAAAATTAACAAAACATGTCACAAAAATCCATAAAATTGCAAACACTGAAAGAAGTTATTTTGTTTTGAATTTCTGGGAGTAATTCATACAGGGCAAAAATCACGTGCTCACAGCTGCCCCTCTTTGCTCAGAAACACGAATAGTTTTCGGGCATAGATAAAGTGAGCAGATACGAGTGAGTTTTGCCCGTTTGAATACTCCGTGGGAAGCATTTTTAAAAGATTTGACTGCACCCTGCTTCCGAGGTTGTCTACATATCCTTGACTAAAAAGTAATCAGGTCAGTTTAGTTTAGGAATGTTTGGTAGATGGGACTACCGGGAGCTGTAATTTCACTGCTGATGTTGATGCCACTGCTTACTGAACCCCCTTATTACACCATATCAAAAATAAAAAGAAGCTATACTAGAATATTATCTATGATTTACAAAGGTCCTATCTATATCTTCAAACTTGCTCTTGTTCTTGTTGCCTTGTCGACTTGTATTCTCCCGGTGACATCCTTTTGTTGCTGCCTTGAATTGTGATCTGACGTGTTTTTCCCTTTCTCCAGGTGGCTGCCTGACTGCTGACTACAATTTGAGATGTTTTCCTTTCTCCGAATGATGCTTGACCGCTGAACTTGAATGTATTCCCTGCTCTCCAGGCGGGCTCCTGGCTGCTGACTTGAAAGGTATTCCTCTGTTCTTCAGGCAGGCTCCTGACTTCAACAAAATAGACGAAACAAAGAACATTTTCTGCCCCAGTTTGGTGGCTGGGTGCACATGTGGTTGTAAACTAAACCATGTTGCCAAATATCATTAAAAGATTGAAAGATAAAACTTAAATGGTACACCCTTGTTCTCCAGGCAGGCTCCTGACTTCTGAAACTTGAAATGTATTCCTCTGTTCTTCAGGCGGGTTCCTGACTGCTAAAAATTGAAATGGATTCCTCTGTTCTTCAGGCGGGCTCCTGACTTCAACAAAACAGATACAACAAAGAAAATCTCTTGCCCCCTTTGGTGGCTGGGCATCATCTTACCAGATATTAATAAGAATTTGAAAACTAAAACTTGAATTGTAATACCTCTATTCTTCAGGCGGGCTCCTGACTGCTAAAACTTGAATGTATTCCTCTGTTCTTTAGACGGGCTCCTGACTGCTAACTTGAAATGTATTCCTCTGTTCTTCAGGTGGGCTCCAGACTGCTGACTTGATATGTATTCCTCTGTTCTTCAGGCGGGCTCCTGACTGCTAAAACTTGAATGTATTCCTCTGTTCTTCAGGCGGGCTCCTGACTGCTAAAACTTGAATGTATTCCTCTGTTCTTCAGGCGGGCTCCTGACTGCTGACTTGAAATATATTCCTCCGTTCTTCAGGTGGGCTCCTGACTGCTGACTTGAAATGTATTCCCTGTTCTCCAGGTGGGCTCCTGACTTCAACAAAATAGATAAAACAAAGAAAATTTTCTGCCCCAGTTTGGTGGCTGGGCATCATGTTACCAGACATTAATAAGAATTTGAAGGCTAAAACTTGAATTGTACTCCCTCTATTCTTCAGGCGAGCTCCTGACTGCTAAAACTTGAAATGTATTCCTCTGTTCTTCAGGGGGGCTCCTGACTGCTAAAAATTGAATGTATTCCTCTGTTCTTCAGGCGGGCTCCTGACTGCAGACTTGAAATGTATTCCTCTGTTCTTCAGGCGGGCTCCTGACTGCTGACTTGAAATGTATTCCTCTGTTCTTCAGGCGGGGTCCTAACTGCTGAACTTGAATTACTTCTCCCTATTCTTCAAGTGGGTACCTGATTTCAACAAAAATAGACAAAACAAAGAAAGTTTTCTTCCCCAATTTGGTAGCTAGTGTCACGAACCTAGTTCACCAATTGTGAACACGTCATGACGGCACCTAGTCTCCACGACCAGGTAAGCCTAACACATTGCGGAAGTAACAACATTTGATAAATTTATATTCAAAAGCTAAATAACATGAGTAATGTATACAGTTGCCGTCTGGCACATACACTTTAATACTTTAAATTCTAAAACCATCCCAAAGACCCGAAAACCCACGGGAAACACAGGCTAAGAAAAATACATAACACTGCTCTAATCATCCAGAAAGTCTATAACAAGGAAGAACAGAATAGCATCTAGCTAACTAAAGGGTAGAGTGAGAGGGAGACTCTCCGGTCTGCGGACGCGGCAGATATACCTCAAGTCTCCGAAATGCTCTCTGCAGCTACTGATAATGCGCCTGCGTGGAGGTACCTGGATCTACACATGAAAAACATGCACAGAAGAGGCGCGAGTACACCACAGCGGTACTCAGTAAGTGCCAAGCCTAACCTCAGTTGGGTAGCAACGAGGAAAGGTCAGGGCCCTACTGAGACAGAAATAATAAAATAGCAAGATATTAACAGTATCAAAGTCTGATGAAAACTAATAAACGCAACGGTGTGATAAGACAGATCAATGAAATATAGTACTGCAAGACAAAACAGAAACACAGAGTAGATACAACAAAATTACAAGAATACCGATGAGGGTCTTCCAGGATACCCTCCTGTAGCCCTTTTCTCAACAGTCCAATGGAACTCCCGGGATACTGTCCCGTAGTCCAAATCTCATATCAATATCAAAGGATCTCCCGGGATACCGTCCCGTAATCCAATCATCAGTGTGCAGGGGGATCTCCCGGGAGATCGTTCCATAGTCCCAAAATAAAAGTGCAGGGGGATCTCCCGGGATACCGTCCCGTAGTCCCAAAGTAAAATGCAGGGGGATCTCCCGGGATACCATCCCGTACACTACAAAAAAAATTGGAATTAGCTACGAACGTCGTCGCTAATCTGTCGCTAAAATGCTCGTTGCTAGCAGAATCTTTTGATAATCCGTCGCTAAATGAGATTAGCGATGAATTTTTCTGTTTAGCTACAAATTTTGTCCGTCGCTAAACCCTATTTTTTTAGTAGTGGTAGTCCCAAAGTAAAATGCAGGGGGATCTCCCGGGATACCGTCCCGTAGTCCTAAAGTAAAAATGTAGGGGGATCTCCCGGGAATCAAACCCGTAGTCCCAAAGTAAACAAACAAGGGGGAGCTCCCAGAATCCCGCATCCATAGTCCCAATGTAAATGCGCAACCAACATCAGAGAAATATTTAGAATTTGAAGTGCAACAATACAAGGCAACAAATAATACTGGCCTAACATGCTCCACGTAACCACAGTTAAGACAATTTAAACACATAGGCAACTTGGATCAATTAAACATGCTCTTCTACGCTAGCACATGCTGTAATAGCAAGTAAAGTAAAGCAATTATGAAAAAAAATCCAAATCAAGTATTTAAGTAAAAATCCGATTTTCAACAATTAGCTCAAGTACGTGCTCGTCACCTCACGTACAAGGCATTCAATTACCAATTATCATATCCTAAGGGACGAAGTCCCCCACACAAGGTTAGGCAAGCCACTTACCTCGAACTGGTGCGAAATCAACTAGGGAACGATGCCCTTGCCACGAGTATCTGACTCCAAATGGCTCAAATCTATTCAATTCAATTACATATCATAAATAATATTGTAAACAACTGATTCCACTATAAAAATTAAAGCTAGGGCGCGAAAGTAGGTAAAATGACCAAAATGCCCCTCCATCCAACATCTCGGAATCAAAAAATTTTCACATTTTCAGAACCCTCGTACTCTCACGAGTCTAACCATATAAAAATCTCCCAAATCGGAGGTCAAATGCCCTCTCAAAACACAATAATTAAGTTTAAGAAGTTTACCCACTTCCCGTTCAAAAACACAAAATTAAAGGGTGAATTTGCGATTAGATTATTGGGTTTTAGTCATAGGAGAGTAGAGAATTGTTACCCAGTGTTTACCTTTGGAAAACCCTTGAAATTGTTCCCTAATCCGAGCTCCAAACCTTGAGTTTTGGTAAAAATGGCAAAACCTCATTTTTGAAATATTAAATACTGCCCAGGGGTCTAAAGCATCGCGAACGCGTAAGTCAGCACGCGTCCGCGAAGAAGAAATTTTCAAGGGATCAGAAATGCCCTTCGCGATCGCGAAGGGAAAGATGAAAACGTGAAGGCCTGGGTTCAGTGACCTACACGAACGCGACAGACATGACGCGAACGCGGTGAAGAAACAGGTGAAGCTACGCGATCGCGGGTCGCCAATTGCGAACGCATTGAAGAAATTTGACATCTTCTAGTATTAATCTACGTGAACGCATAGAGAGGGATGCGAACGCGATGAGAAAGAAGGCCAAAGCTACGCGAACGCGATGCCTTCTACGCGAACGCGTAGAAGGAAATCTGACCGCAATTTTTTGCCGAAATCTTCAACATCAAATTGCTCCGTTGAGCATCTAAAACACACCCGAGGCCCCCGGGACCTCATCCAAACCTACGGACACATCCTATAACATCATTTAAACTTGTATCAATCCTTAAACCACCTAAAACAACATCGAAAACACGAATTAAGCCAAGATTCAAGCCTAAGAACTTCGAATTTCAACCAAACACACTTTCGATCAAAAACCTAACCAAACCTCACCCGAATGACCTGAAACTTTGCACACACATCCCAAATGACATGACGGGGCTACAAAAACTTCCGGAATTCAAATCCAACCCTCGGATCAAAAACTCACTATCGGACCGAAAACTTCAAAAATTCAAATTTCGGCATTTCAAGCCTAAATGAGCTACGGACCTCCAAATAACATTCCGAACATGCTCCCAACCCCGAATTCACCTAACGGAGCTAACGGGACCATCGAATTTCCATTCCGATGTCATCTTCACACTATTCCGAATACGCGCCATTTTTCAACTCTTAAACTCTCATTTAGGGACTAAGTGTCCCAAAACACTCCGAATGCTAATACCGAACGTCCCGACAAAATATAATAGCAGAAATGAACTTAGAGAAAGCAGTTAATAGGGGATCAAGGCGTAAATTCCAAAAACGACCGGCCGGGTCGTTACAGCTAGGCACATATGTGAGTGTTAAACTGAATCATATTACCAAATATTACTAAGAATTTGAAAGTTAGGTCCCATTATCTAGGGGGTCCTGACAACTCTTAAGTAAACGACCATTATAAATCTAAGTTATGTCTTCTAAAGATGTGACTTCCGCTAAATCTTGTTATCTAAGAGGGTCTTAAACTACTCCCCATTCCAGGAGGGTCCTGACAACTTCTAGTTAAAAGACATTTTTAACCTAAATTATATCTACTGAAGGTACGACTTTCACTATATCTTGTTATCTAAGCAAAACTTAAAACTACGTCCCATTATCCAGGAGGGTCCTGAAAACTTCTAATTGAATCATATCTTAAACATGCAAACTTTGAAACCAACTTATATTACTTTAGGGTACATTTATGCTAAATTATGCTACTTATATTTGTTTTGAAATTTAAACTAAGTCCCATTTTCCAGGAGGGACCTGAGAGTTTATGGTCAAACCTGTTTCGGTGCTTGCTTTTTCCCCTATGGAGAGTTTCTCTGAAACAAACGAAATTTTATGCCCCTGTTTCAATCGAAGAAAAATCTTGTTATTTTAAAATGTGATGGTTGGTTTGTAGCCTTGAACTCTGAGGGAGATTGCTCTTCAACTTCCCATGATGACTGATTTTCAGTCGAAGACCTTGCTTGTTTTTGGCTAACCACTTTCTTTGTCACCCTTATCACAGAAAATACCTCTTCTCCGTTCAAACCCAATATCCTCTATTTGTTGCATTGCATGAACTGGCGCCTCCCCAACCTTTATGTCTCACATGAATCCCAAAGCACGTCCATTGCCCCCACTCCGTGTATATGCTGTTCTTTATTGACCTAACTATTGGCCTCGGCCTTGAGGTTTGTTGCTCCTTTATTTTGATTTCCATTCGATGACCTTGCTCGTTCCTTGACTAACCACTTCCTTAACACCGAGTATACCTCTTCTCTGTTCAAAGCCCATACGTTCTACTTGTTGCATTGCTCCTGAACTGACATTTATCAACCTTTGTGTCTCACATGAACCCCAAAGCACGACACTTGTCACCCCCTCATTGCGTATGCCGTTCTTTCTAAAACATTGGTCCTATCCTTGAGGTCTACGGATCCCTCATTTGCCATGATAACTTTGATTTCTGCTTGGAAGATCTTGCTCGTCACTAGTTTGCCACCCTTTGTCGATCTTATCATGGGAAATGCCTTTGATCTGTTCACCTTAACCCTTCATCTGTTGCATTGTTCATGAATTGATATATATACCGAGCCTTTGTATTTCATTAGGATCCCAAAGCATGTTGATTGTTACCAACTCAGTATGCTTGTTGTTCTTTCTTGACTTATGATGCTTTGATGTGTTAACCATATCCCGTTTCGTGCAATTGGAAAGCTGGTGGCAAATTTTGAAGTCATTTCTCACTTATTCTGACCAAACAGACTTAGGAAGAGGAAGTAAACAAGATAAAAGGAACGTGGAAAGAGATTATTCCTAGCAAGAAAAATGCAAAATAGAAACCTATCGGATGTGGATACCAACTCTAATGACCATGACATGCACCTGCGACCTATTCTGTTAAGCAAATCTGATGTTCAGCTCTTGTCGTACCTTTGTTGTCATGAAACTGGGCTTTAATGCTCTGCTTATCCAATCTGATTCACAATCCTTATTCGATTTGTAGTGCCCAAAGGGTTTTCATCATCAAGTCTCTCTCATTTTAGTCTTTCTCTCAACTCTCCGTCGCCTTATGGTGCTCGTGAATGTTTTGACCAATAAGACTCTCTCATTTTTATTTTTCTCAGCTTCATATCGCCTTACGGTGCCCTTAAGGGTTTTCACCAATAAGAATCTCTCATTTTATTATTTTTCCTGCTTGGACCGGAGTGTTGCCCCTAATATGAATCACCTCTTCTTGCTCGACTTGGCAGTTCTTGAAGACTGATCAGAAGGTCTTTCTTTGGACAGTAATGCAGGCTTTTGGATATGGCTAGAAATAAAGGGTATTAAGGCTCAAAATCAATTCAAATGGCTTTAAAATTACAACTTTTGGAATCAGATTTCTCACAACAATCACAACTTCTGCCCCAGTTCCTTGCTCGGGGACTTTTGGATTTTTATTCTGATGAGACTGTCCCCACCCTAGTTCACCAATTGTGAACATGTCATGACGGCACCTAGCCTTCACGGCTAGGTAAGCCTAACACATTGCGAAAGTAACAACATTTACAAAATTTATAATCAAAAGCTAAATAACGTGAGTAATGTATACAGTTGCCGCCTGGCACATACACTTTAACACTTTAAATTCTGAAACTATCCCAAAGACCCGAAAACCCACGGGCAACATAGGCTAAGAGTAATACATAACACTGCTCTAATCATCCGGAAAGTCTATAACAAGGAAGAACAGAATAGCATCTAACTAACTAAAGGGTAGAGTGAGAGGGAGACTCTCCGGTCTGCGGACGCGACAGATATACCTCACGTCTCCGAAATGCTCCCTGCAGCTACTGATAATGTGCCTGCGTAGAGGTACCTGGATCTGCACATGAAAAACATGCGCAGAAGAGGAGTGAGTACACCACAACGGTACTCAGTAAGTGCCAAGCGTAACCTCGGTTGGGTAGTGACGAGGAAGGTCAGGGCCTTACTGAGGCAAGAATAATACAGTAGCAAAAATATTAACAGTGTAGAAATCTGATGAAAACTAATGAACGCAGCAGTGAAATAAGGCAGATCAATGAACTAATAATAACACTATTAAGACAGAACGGAAAACACAGAGTATACATAGCTAAATCGCCAAAATGGCAACGAGGGTCTCCCAGGATACCGTCCTGTAGCCCTTTTTCCTCAACTGTCCAATGGATCCTCTGGGATACCGTCCCGTAATCCAACTCTCATATCAATATCCAAAAGATATTCCGGGATACCGTCCCGTAGTCCAATCATTAGTGTGCAGGGGATCTCCCGAGATACCGTCCCGTAGTCCCAAAATAAAAGTGCAGGGGGATCTCCCGGGATACCGTCCCGTAGTCCCAAAATAAGCAAACAATCACAGCCAGAAACAAACCAAGGGAAAAGAAGTACGAAAGACAAGGCAGCACATAGAACTAGCCTAGCATGCTTCACGTAGTACAATCAAGCAACTTAAGCAATTAGGCAGTTAAGTCAGTTAAACATGCTTTCCTAGCCTAGCACAAGTAATAAGCTTCAAGTAAGATAAGGCAAGTAAGAAAGAAAACTAAATAATAACAGCTTAAGCAAAAACCGGATTTTTCATCAATCGGCTCAAGTACGCGCCCGTCACCTCACGTACAAGGCACTCAAATATCAAGAACAATCCTAAGGGGAAAGGTCCCCCACATAAAGTTAGACAAGCCACTTACCTCGAACCGGTGCAAAATCAACTAAGGAACGATGCCTTTGTCACGAGTATCCGACTCCAAATGGCCCAAATCTATTCAATTCAATTACACATCGTAAATAATATTGCAAACAACTAATTCCACTATTAAAATTAAAGCTAGGGTGCGAAAATATGTAAAATGACCAAAATGCCCCTCCTGCCATCGTCTTGGAATCAAATAATTTTTACGTTTTCAGAACCCTCGTACTCTCACGAGTCTAACCATATAAAAATCTCCCAAATCGGAGGTCAAATGCCCCCTCAAAACCCCATAATTAGGTATAAGAAGTTTTACCCACTTCCCATTCAAAAATACGAAATTAAAGGGTGAAATTAAGGGAAGATTCATGGAATTTGGTCTAAATCGAGTGAGAATTACTTACCCAAGTTGCCCAGGTGAAAATCCTTTCAAAAATCGCTAAAACCGTGCTCTAGAAGTCAAAATGTTATAAAAATGGTGAAACCCTCGAAATGGGTAATTTAATCTGTCTGCCCAGGTAATTGGTCATCGCGAACGCGTAAGGAGTATCGCGTTCGCGTAGAAGAGAAAATGAAGGGGGTCTAGTTACTCAATGCAAACGCGTGAAGAAGTTTGTGAATGCAAAGGGTGGGGGAACAAGGCTACGCGAACGCGTAAGTGGGTGACGCGAACGCGCTGGCGGAAAGGGCAGAGCTTCGCGAACGTGAGGCTCTAAACGCGAACGTGTATATGGAAAATGGGCACCCCCTCCAGATTACACTATGCGAACGCGGTGGGTCTGCCGTGAACACGATGAAGACGGAAAGATACACTACGCGAACGCGATGGTTCTACGCGAACGCGTAGAAGGGATCTGACCTGCAATTTTTCTGCAATAATTTCCAACTTCAAATTGCTCCGTTGAGTATCTGAAACACACCCGAGGCCCCCGGGACCTCAACCAAACCTACAGAAATATCCCATAACATCATTCAAACTTGTACCAATCCTTAAACCACCCAAAACAACGTCGAAAACACGATTTAAGCCAAGATTCAAGCCTAGGAACTTCAAATTTCAACCAAACACGCTTTCGATAAAAAAACCTAACCAAACCTTGCCCGAATGACCTGAAATTTTGCACGCACATCCGAAATGACACGACGGAGCTAAAGCAACTTCCGAAATCCAAACCCGACCCCCAGATCAAAAACTCACTATCGGACCGGAAACTCCAAAAATTTAAACTTCGGCATTTCAAGCCTAAATGAGCTACGGACCTCCAAATAACATTCCGAACATGCTCCCAAGTCCAAAATCACCTAACGGAGCTAACGAAACCATCGGATTCCCATTCCGAGGTTGTCTTCACACTGTTCCTAATACTGACTATTTTTCTACTCTTAAGCTCTCATTTAGGGACTAAGTGCCCCAAAACACTTCAAATCCTAATACCGAACGTCCCGACAAACCAAAATAGCAGAAATGAACTTAGGGAAAACTTTTAATGGGGATCGGGGCATAAATTCCAAAAACGACCGGCCGGGTCATTACAGAGACCGAACCGTGAGGCTGCCTACGTATCCTTAAAAGGAATCAGATCGAACGTAGTTCATGAGACTACTTTTGTTGTTGCTATTTTTCTTTTTCTTTTTCTTTTTTTCTCTTTTTTTTCTTTCTTTTCCATTTTTGTTGTTTTGTTGTTTTTTTCTTTTCTTTTTCTTCTCTTTTCTTTTTATTTTCTTTTCTTCTTCTTTTTTATTCTCTCTCTTTTCATTCTTTTCTTTTCTCTTTTTCCTTTACTTGTCTTTCACGCTTATGTTTTTGATCTTTGCTAATGATTCCAAAAGAGGGGTGTGAAAGAAAATAAATAAGGCTCAAATGGATAACGAAGGATAAAGTATTTAGATAGCAGAACAAAATGCCTTCGTCATTTCAATCTTCAAAATATGCCAAGTACAAACAACACATTTAAACAAACCAAGGAAAATATTCGTAACATCTTTTGATTATACTAGACTTGATAACCATATCCACACATTTGCCTTCTACATTTGTTAAAAGGAAGCACCATTGGACAACATTATCCCTCTTATTGCCACGAATGACCCCCGTTAATTTGGGCAGACTTGCCTTTAGCTTCAACCCGATATGGCATGATACATTTCAATAGGGTTTCTTTATGTTCCACCTACCCCAGTTTCACACAATTCGGGCTCGAATGATATTAAAGTGCCTTTACTTATTTCCCTTAAATGCCCCTATCATCTTCAAAAATATTTCATTGCTTCATGACTAAACTAACTTTTAAAACTAGGTTGAGAATTATGTGTGCATGTCATGTCACTAGAACCATCATGAAAAGAACTGTAAAAGGAGAAGAGAACTAAACAAAAATGACTAGAAATGGCAAAAAATAGAGAATTGCATTAGCAGACGGTGGAAGGTTTTAAACAACAAAATAAGCAACATAAACTAGGGTACAAACCTAAAACCAACCTAGATAACACGAAACGAGATACTACGACTAAAGGAACTAGACAAAATAAAAGGATAGAAGGGTTTGAGTCATAAGACAATATCCAGATTACAACCCTAAAATAACCCGGACAATAGAAATGACAACAAACTAAGCCACCAAAGCTCTTCTCCGACTGACCAAGCAATGAAGCGTCTTTCCAATTACCAAGCACTGTATCTTAGCCACTGAATTCTGCATCAACAATACTAGTAACTTCACAAGTCTTCATCACATTGTTCTTAACAAGTTGCTTTTGGGTTCCTTTTGCCGGCTCGTTCTTAAGTTCAACCCCTGATAGCGCTGAAAGCTTAGTAGCACGTGGGCCTCCGAGGCTCCCAGAAGAAATCTCACATTCCTTTTCAAAGTAAATCATACCCACTATATGCGTCTCATTATGCACAGGTAATGGACTTTGGCTGGTGTCTGATGCATCTGGATTTTGTACGACAATGTCGCCTGCATCAATAAGCTTCTGAATCGCATTCTTCAAATTCCAACACTTCTCTATGTCATGCCCGGGGGCATCTGAGCAATATGCGCACCTTTGAGAAAAACAAACATCTTTGGAAGAGGGTTTGACATTTTTATCTAGATAGGCTTCAACATGTCCAATTTCCTTAGCCTCCAAAATAGACTAGCATACGACTCTCCCAATGGAGTGTAGGTTTTCTTCTTCTGCATCCTCTCATTCTTAAATGCTTGATTGGGCTAGAAACCAGATCTAGGGGGTATTCGGTAGGCTCGTGGGGGTAGATAGGCATTTTGTGGAGCTGGGTACTGGGAAAGTGATGTACGACTTTGGGAGTTCTGTAGAGAGAAGTAGCATCGGGGAGGGTCATCTGGTTCACAAGGATATCTACGGGGACGATGTCGAGGGTGGAAGTGTCGATCAGGAAAGCCCATCGGATCATCGTTTTTGTTTCTCTTTCTTCCACCTAAGCTTACTGGGATGTTCTGAATGTCTTTCGAACGACTCATGATTTTGCCTGACTTGATTCCCTCTTCCACCATCTCCCCTATTTTTAACACATCATTAAAAGGTTTTCCCAATCCTGGGATCAAATGACTAAAGTAGGTGGGCCCCTGGGCTTGTAGGAAAAGCTCAACCATTTCTTCTTCACCAATCGGGGTACTGACTCGAGCCTCTTGCTTCCTCCATATGAGCCCAAATTCTCTAAAGCTTTCCTCCTATTTTTTTTTCATTTTAGATAGTGAGGAGTGGTTTGGGGTAACGCCTGATTTTGTATTGAAAGAGTCGCACAAAATCTTGAGCTAGGTCACCCAATGTATGCCACTTACCAACATCTTGATGAGTATGCCAGTCCAAAGCTACCCCAATCAGGCTCTCACTGAAATATGCCATCATCAAGTTATCTTTCTCTCCAACAACTCTCATTTCACTGCAATAGACCCTCAGGTGGGCTACCGGATCTCCACACTCATCATACAAGTTAAATTTTGGCACTTTGAACCCCGCGGACGAGTGAACGTCAGGGGACACAGACAGTTCTTTATAAGACATGCTACCCTGGTCTCCCCTTCCTTGTTTGTTCTTCAAGTATTGTGCTATGCCTTTCAGCCTCCTGGGTATCCCATCTGTCCCCTTCTTTTCCTATGAACCTTTCATTTTCAACATGTGGCTCATCCTGCAGCCCTGCTTGTATGAGTTAGGAACCTTGTGGGCAACCTCTGAGGGGTAATATTGGGCATCATGAGCTTTCAGTAGGTGTCTATTATCGGTAATAGTAGATATGACAGGAGGGCAATTTTGGGGAGAGAAAATTGGAGGAAGAGTGATGGAGATACTGGGTGGTTGGGAAGTGCCAAAGCTTGGATAAAGGTAGCATCTAAGAAGCCAGGTGGTGGCGAGGGTAGTGCCTTCCCATTCATCCAGGCATGATACATGTCCATCATGTGTTGTCTCAACATACTTGCCTCATCAGCCAAACCAGTGTTCTGTTCAATCAACGACTTTCGGGCACCCGTATCAACCAACCCAGTTCTGTCATTGTCTGCCATTGCCTTTTGGATTTATGTTGTAGAGAAGAGTTACAACTTTAAGTACCACAAACCAACCACCCTTCTGCTATGAGTACAACAAAATGAATCCATCACGTTAGCGTTAGGGCATTTAACCACAAAAATATCACATTGCGTGCAATTCCCCTAGCAAAAATTAATGGTTCTAGAATGACTTCGAGGGTATGAAGGTCATATTGCATCATCCCAATTTGTCCATTTGAATCTTCTCTTCTCTTTTCTTTCCTCGCATTTCTTAGCTTTCTCACTTTCTTTCCCCTTTTTCTTTCTGATTATCGCTTTTTTTCTTCCTTCTTATTTCTGCAATCCCACAATTCTAACTCTTTTTTTTCTCTTCTTTTTTCTTTTAGAAAAAAGATGATTCGATTGAACCCTATGTAGGTTGCCTGCATATCATGACCCCGCATGAATCAGATCTTTGCGTAGTTATGGAAGATCGAGAATAAAGTAAACAAACTGACATTCTCTTTTTTTCTTTTTCTTTAATGACTACTCTGATGAGAAAAGAGAAATAAGAAGCAAATTCTTTTTTTTTTGAATTTTCTAGACTTAATGTTCTATGACCTATTCTAAACTCAAGCTTAATGGGCATGTTTTTTTTCCTTCTGAAACAAATACTTTATTAAGGAAAAATCCTAGAAGAGAAAAATATTTTTTAATTTTTTTTTATTTTTTTTAAAGAAGGAAATCTAAAGAATAAACCATAGAAACATATTTTGAATTTTCGTTTGATATCCTAACGCAATATTTCGAAACAAGCAATGAAAAAGATAAAACAAAATGTTTTTTGGATTTTAGTTTTAATTGTCTAATGAAGAAATTCAAATGATAAAAAAAAGATAAAGCATTTTTATTTTCTATGTACAATACCCTAAAGTTCTAATGAAAATAAAAAAAAAAATCCATTTTTCACTAATTTCCTAAAGAAACACCTCAAAAGAAAATCTTTTTGGATTTTGGAATTAATACCTTAAAGAAAGCTTTTAAAGAAGTACTAAAAGAAAATTCTTTTTTTTTTTTTAATTTTGGTCCTAATATACTAAAGGAAACATAAAAACAATTCATTTTAAGTCCTAGATATTAATTGCCTAAAGGAAAAACAACCTCAAATTTTTTCATTTCTAGAATTAGTATTCTAAAGAAAACTTATAACGGAAATATAAAATGCAACATCTTTTTTTTTTTGAATTTCTGAGTTACATCACATTTTTTCAAATATAAAGCAGAAAATACAATAACAAAGACTTGACATTACTATACAAAACTAGAAAGTACAAGACGACAAAATGAAGAACAGACTCAAAACATAAAAATGAAACAAATCTCCTTAAGCAACTCCTGAATGCAGTGATCCCGGGGTATCTGTCATGCTCAACTCCGGTAAGTAAATTCACACCTGTATGAGAAAACTTTAAACCAACACTATGTGAGACAATAACACTCCCTACTTGACACATGCAAGACATGATTAAGGCTATATTTGCAAAATAACTTATTTAGCCAAAAGGTGGCTAGGAGTGCAAAATTTGGCTAAGACCCCGAAAAGCCAAATAACCTAAGATTTACTAGGAAGACCGGACCCTATGTGGGTTGCTTACGTATCACGCCGCGAAAGACAAGAATCGGGTATGCGTAGTTCGGGCATATTGGATGCGGTTAAGAATAAAAAAAATAACTAATTTAGAAAAAAATATATTTTTTCTTTTTCTTGAAAATGATGAAAAATGCAAACTCTTTTTGGATTTTCTTTTTCCCCGTTTTTTGATTTTTGATTTTTTAAAATGATAAGAAGTGCAAAAAAATTTTTTGAATTTTTTTCATGTTTTTTTTGGGTCTTTTTCTTCTTCTTTTTCTTAATAAAAACATAACTAGACCCTACTTGCTTTACTTTCACACTTCGCCCTCTTTTTTCCTTTCTTCCTTTTTCATTAGCCCTCAACTATCATTGGTCCGCCAAATGACCCTTTTACCCTTGGAGAAATGCAACATGTAACACATAGGATGCATCAAGATGGTCTGTTATTTTGGGTACACCTGTCTTAGACGGACCCAACCCCTGTGTTGAGTCCC
>MU722669.1:0-23263 GCA_026770625.1 Nicotiana glauca
CTGTCCTTAAATTGGAAAAACTCCTCTACGCCCTCGCGGGTAAAGTAGTATATTGTAAAAAGGAGGTGTGACACTCATGCCCCTTCTGCGCATGTTTTTCATGTGCAGATCCAGGTACCTCCACCCAGGCGTACTATCCTCGAGGCGGAGAGATCTAGCAGAGACTTAGAGGTATATCTGCCGCATCCGCAGACCAGGAGTCTCTATTCTGTTCCAGATTTAGTAGTTAAACTACCCTTTTCTTTCAGTTGTTTAGACATTCTGGAGTTAGAGCAGTGTATTACATTTCTATTAGCCTGCGGTTCCCATGAGTTTCTAGGTTTTGGGGTGAGATTGTAGACTTTCGCGTTTTATTTTTGAGTTGTATATGCCAAGTGGCACTTATATATCGTCTTCTTCTAGTTTTTCTTAATTTAATTAAATATTTTCGAAAGTTATATAAATTCTTCCGCATTGATAGGCTTACCTAGTTTTAGGAACTAGGTGCCATCACGACATATTCATGGAGGGTGAACTGGGGTCGTGACAAGTTAGTATCAGAGCTCTAGGTTCATAGGAGTGACGGAACACAGGCCGGTTTATTAGAGTCTCGCTGATCGGTACGGAGATGTCTGTACTTATCTACGAGAGGCTATGTAACCATTAGGAAAATTCCACTTCATTTCATTCCTTATCGTGCGTCATTTATTCAGTTGGAGCCTATATCATATGTTCTTTTGCATCCATTCATGTGTTGAAATTGCGCACTACGTATCAAGTATGCGCCGACGGTTCGTGATGCTTCAGAAGGATTATAAGGGAGCCAAGAATTTACTCAACCATTGTTACCGCGTATCATCCATATTGATAATGCAGAAGTATTGAGAGATCCATTTAATTGTGCACATGGGGGTGCACTAGATTCTAACATCCGGTTGATAAGTACGATCTTAAGAAGGTTTACTTAACTGCCTAATCATCGCAGTAATGCTAGAGTCACGAGGTGGATGTAGATCTAAAAATAGTTGGTGGTAATAGAGACTATATGGTTCGTATGAGATGTCTATTTAGCAAAGGGTACAACTAGCAACCGAGATACTGGAGGAAGTGAGTTTAACTGTCATAAGAATGACATGTGCCAAACGAATGGCTTGAGGTGTCTTATGATGGTGACGTATGAGCGATAAAGGTTAGTATTGTGGAGTATCAGGATGTATCTTATGGCTTTGCACCAAGTGAAGAGAGTCCACTATCAACGATCAAATTGTGGGTCATATGTCATATCGGATTTGACCTGAGATGTATTTATGTGGTATTCAAAAGTTCTCTAAAACTTGTATATGAGTAAGAGCTGAGATTTGTACAGGATGATGTTGGGACTTTCGATATTCCTATGCCCATAATAATTCTACATTTCAGTAACAACAGGGGAACGGAAACAATTTCAGAATACTCGTAGTGCTATAGTTAATCAGAGCACTCTCATGGGACAGTCATGTTTTAATGCACCACTAGCATGGGATTCCTTAAATGGTTATTTTGGTTATCCGGCATAGACTCAGTATGAGTAGCCGAACTGCAGATGGGTTGTTATAAATGTGGTGATACTAGAAACATCATGAGAAATTGTCCCAGACTTGGGAGAAATCTATTTCATCAGAACACTCGGTCCACACACTCCGTTATAGTTACTAATCTACATACACTACAAGTTAGAGATGGAGGGCGAGCGGGTAGATGTCACCTAAGAGGTGGAGGCCCGACCCATTGATATAATTGCTACACCAGATGGTGTCATTACAGACACAATTCCGATTGTTATTAAAAAAAGGATATTTTTCCTTAATTTGTTTTGGTTCTGAAAATTGAGGCGAGTCCCTTAATATGCTCCACTTATGAGTGAGCTTTGTAATCCTGAAATCTACTTATGTGAATACACACGTTGAGATATTATATGGAGATAGCTATTTCTATCATTATGTATTGGTCACTAAGAATAGCTATGAGGTTAAAAGTGACTTTCTATTACTTACTACAGTGAATTTTGATGTAATTTCAGGATAATTAAATTCAATTGTGAATTTTATGCCCCATCAGTATGAGGATTCATTATAATTTGTGACTTTCTTTGACGTAATTTATTTAAAAGAAGAAAGAAAGGAAATGAAAATTTTTAGTTGGCAAAATGTGCAAATACTTGTGATTCAGTGTTGAGGATGAGACCCTTAAATTTTTATATGATGTGAAATATTTTAAACCGGGCTACAAGCTGCGGTGGATGTTATATAAGGACGAGGTCCTGGCGGTGAAAATTTTATCCGATTAAAATGCTTCTTTTATGAAATTAAAAAAAAACAATATACATTTAAATGGGAGTCATGCCTGTTAGGCTTATTTGACAATTCTTGTGTATTTTTCTATTCATACTCAGTCAATTTTATGTTGTAAACATTGAGTTTTAGCCTACGAGATGGGCGCCCAGGTGGCGTTAAATGTGACTCGTTAATTCAGGTAAGTAATTTATGAGGTCTCAATGCCTCGTTGTGAGTAAAGTGGAGGTATGAAATAAGATATTTGTTAACATAAGGTTAATTGGCAATGTTGTGATTTATGAACAACTATTATGACCAGAGACATGGTTATGGGCATACAGATGATGTGTTTCATGTCCAGATATCAGTATGATAATGCGATGCTTGTAATGTTAAGATTACTGTTACTGATATATACATTGTGGTGTTTCATTGGGTTGTGGATGTGTTGTTAGGAGTTGTTTTGGTATTACTCTAGCAGGTGGATAGGCCCAATTACAGGGGAGGCTCTGCCGAAATTTCTGGAAAATTTGGAAGTTAGAAAATTTGAGACATTAAGATGTGCGAAGAAGGAGATAAGCTACATCGTGTATTTGAGGATGAATGACCCTAAGTGGGGGAGAATGTAACATCGTGGAGAAACAATTTTGAAGTATTTAAGCATTATTAAAAGTTTAAGTGTGTTGAAATAAGACTAATGCAGTGTGATGATATGGAATTCGGATCCTATGACGAATGGCAGATTTTGAAGTTTGGGTCCTGTCCTAAGGTTATGGACTAAGGATGAGGTGAAACCTTCAGTTAAGTTGAAGGATCAGTTACAAGAATTTGCTTTTATTCGACCCATTGTATCAGCTTGGGGTGCTCCTGTTTTGTTGGTAAAGAAAAAGGGTGGTTCTATGCATATGTGTATTGATTATCAACAGTTGAACAAAGCTACAGTGAAGAACTTTTATCCTTTTCCCCATATTGATGATTTATTTGACCAGCTTCAGGGCGTACAGATGTTTTCTAAGATTGACATGCGCTCAGGTTACCATCAGTTGAAGATTCAGGAGCCAGATATCCCGAAGACTTCTTTCAGGACTCGGTATGGTCAGTATGAGTTCCTTGTTATGTCATTTGGGCTGACCAATGACCCAACAACTTTTATGCATTTGATGCACAGTGTATTCCGTCCATATCTTGACTCTTTTGTCATTGTCTTTATTGATGACATTCCAGTGTATTCCCGGAGTCGGGAAGATCATGAACAACACCTGAGGACAGTACTTCAGGCTCTGAGAGAAAAGAAATTTATGCAAAGTTTCAAAATGTGAGTTCTGGTTGTATTCCGTGGCATTCTTAGGCCACGTGGTATCGAGTGAGGGTATTTGGGTGGATCTAAAGAAGGTAGAAGCAGTGCAGAGTTGGCCCAGACCATCCTCAGCTATAGAGATTCACAATTTCCTTGGCTTGGCGGGTTATTACCGTCATTTTGTGGAGGGTTTTTCATCGATTGCAGCCCCTATGACCAGACTGACCTAAAAGGGTACTCCGTTCCAGTGGGCGGAAGAGTGCGAGGCGAGCTTTTAGAAGCTCAAGACAGCTTTGACTACAGCCCCAATTTTGATATTGCCTATAGGTTTAGGGTCTTATACTGTCTATTGTGATGCCTCGATGATTGGACTTGGAGCGGTATTGATACATGACGGTAGGGTGATTGCCTACGCGTCCAGACAGTTGAAGGTAAATGAGAAGAATTATCCGGTTCATGATCTTGAGTTAGCTGTTATTGCTCACGCGTTAAAGATCTGGCATTATTAATTGTACGATGTGCCTTGTAAGATTTATACTGATCACAGGAGCTTGCAACACCTGTTCAAGAAAAAGGATCTAAATTTGTGCCATAGGATACGGTTAGAGTTGCAAAAGGATTATGACATCACTATCCTCTATCACCCGGGCAAGGCCAATGTAGTGGACAATGCTTTGAGTCACCGGGAAGAGAGTTTGGGAAGTTTGGCTTACCTACCACCATTAGATAGGCCTATGACGATGGATGTTCATGCCTTTGCCAGCCAGTTTGTAAGATTGGATCTTTCGGAGCCTAGTCGGGTTTGTACCTCGGTGCCTCAACTGTAAGCAAGTGAATTATGAGCAGCAGAGACCCGGTGGGTTGGTTTGAACCGGGTGAGGCTAGACTGTTGGGTACAGATTTGGTTCAGGATGCGTTGGAGAAGGTTAAGGTGATTCAGGATAGGCTCCGTACATCCCAGTCCAGAAAGAAGAGTTACGCGGACAGGAAGGTTCATGATGTTTCATATATGGTCGGAGAGCGGGTCCTGCTTTGGGTCTCGCCTATGAAGGGCGTTATGAGATTTGGGAAGAAAGGAAAGTTGAGTCCGAGGTTTATTGGCCCTTTTGAGATATTGAAGCGTATTTGGGAGGTTTCTTATGAACTTGCTTTACCTCCCAGCTTGGAAGGCGTTCATCTGGTATTTCATGTTTCGATGCTCTGGAAATATCACGGGGACCCGTCGCACGTGTTGGATTTCATCTCAGTCCAGTTGGACAAGGATTTATCTTATGTTGAGGAGCCAGTGGCTATATTGGACAGACAGGTCAGAAAGTTGAGATCAAAGAACATTGCTTCAGTGAAGGTTCAGTGGGGGGTTCAACCGGCCGAGGAAGCGACTTGGGAGACCGAGCGGGATATGCGCAACCGATACCCTCATCTTTTCACTACTTCAGATATGTTCTTTATGCTTGTTCGAGGGCGAACGAATGTTTAAGTGTGGGAGGATGTAACGGCCCAACCGGTAGTTTTTAGAATTTATGCCCCGACCCCCTATTAACTGCTTCTGCTAAGTTCATTTCTGCTATTTTGGTTTGCCGGGACGTTCAGTGTTGAGTTTCGGAGAGTTTTGGGACACTTAGTCCCTAAATGAGAGCTTAAGTATTGGAAAATGGTCTGTAATCAGAACAGTATGAAGACAGCTTCGGAATGGAAATTCGATGGTTCCTTTAGTTCTGTTAGGTGATTTAGGGGTTGGGAGCGTGTTCGGAATAAATTTTGGAAGTCCGTAGCTAATTTAAGCTTGAAATGCCGAAGTTTGAATTTTTGAAGTTTTCGGCCCGATAGTGAGATTTTGATCCGAGGGTCGAAATAGAATTCCGGAAGTTAAAGTAACTCCATCATGTCATTTGGGATGTATGTACAAAATTTCAGGTCATTTAGACAATGTTTGGTTAGGTTTTTAATCGAATGCGTGTTTCAAAAGTTTTAGAAGAACTTAGGCTTGAATTCGATGTAATTTGATGATTTTGGTGTTGTTTGAGGTGTTTTGATAATTGGAACAAGTTTGGATGATGTTTTAGGATGTGTTGGTATTTCTGGTTGAGGTCCCGGGGGCCTCAGGTGAGTTTCGGGGTGGTTTCGGATCATGACTGGGCTCAGAAACATCTGGGCTAAAGCCTGAACATCCAAGGCTAGCAGCCTCTCACCGACCGGAATATAAGCAAGACTACCCATACTAGCTGACTTCCTACTCAAAGCATCGGCCACCACATTGGCCTTTCCCGGATGATATAAGATGGTGATATCATAATACTTTAACAACTCCAACCACCTCCTCTGGCTCAAATTCAACTCCTTTTGCTTGAACAAATACTAAAGACTCTTGTGATCCGAGAACACCTCACATGCCATGCCATACAAATAATGCCTCCAAATCTTCAATGCGTGAACTATGGCTGCCAACTCCAAATCATGAACTGGATAGTCCTTCTCTTAAATCTTCAACTGCCGCGAAGCCTAGGTAATGACATTGCCATCCTGCATCAACACTGCACCAAGCCCAATATGGGAAGCATCACAATAAACTGTATAAGGCCCTGAACCTGTGGGCAAAACCAACACCGAGTGCCGTAGTTAGAGTTGTCTTGAGCTTCTGAAAGCTCGCCTCAAATTTATCCGACCATCTGAATTAGGCACCCTTCAGGGTCAACCTGGTCATCGGGGCTGCAATAGACGAAAACCCTTCCACGAACTGACAATAGTAGCCTGCCAATCCCAAGAAACTCCGAATCTTTGTATTTGATGCTGGTCTAGGCCAGTTCTTGACTGTCTTAATCTTCTTCGGATCAACCTAAATACCCTATGCGGACACAACATGACCCAGAAATGCAACTGAACTCAACCAGAACTCACACTTCGAGAACTTTGCATATAACTGACTATCCCTTAAGGTTTGAAGAACTACCCTAAGATGTTGCTTGTGCTCCTCCCGGCTGCAAAAATAGATCAAAATATCATCAATGAAGACTATCACGAATGAATCCAAATGAGGCTTGAACACTCCATTCATCAAATCCATAAACGATGTTGGGGCATTTGTCAAACCGAATGACATAACCAAGAATTCATAATGCCCGTACCGAGCACGGAAAGTTGTCTTACGGATATCGAATGCCCAAATCCTCAACTGATGGTAGCCAGATCGCAAGTCAATCTTTGAAAATAGCTAGGCACCCTGAAGCTGATCAAAAAAATCATCAATCCTCGGCAGCAGATACTTATTCTTGACTGTAACCTTGTTCAATTGCCGGTAATCAATACACATTCTCATTGACCCATCCTTCTTCTTAACGAATAACATCGGCGCACCCCAAGGCGAAACACTAGGTCTAATGAAACCCTTCTCAAGCAAGTCTTGCAACTGCACCTTTAACTCTTTCAACTCAGGCAGCACCATACGATACGGCGGGATAGAAACTGGCTGAGATCCCGGTACCTGATCAATGCAAAAGTCAATATCCCTGTCGGGTGGCATACCCGGCAGGTCTAAAAGAAAGGCCTCAGGAAACTCACGAACAACGGGGAGAGAATCAATAGAGGGAACCTCAGCACTAGAATCACAAACATACGCCAAATAGGCCAAACACTCCTTCTCAACCATACGTCGAGCCTTCACATAAGAGATAACACTACGGGTAGAATGACCAGGAGTCCTTCTCCACTCTAAATAAGGCATACCCAGTAAAGCTAAGGTCACAATCTTGGCATGACAGTCCAAGATAGCGTGGTAAGGTGATAACCAGTCCATCCCCAATATAATGTCGAAGTCAACCATGTCTAAAAGCAACAAATTTACACGAGTCTCAAGACCCCCAATCACCACAATAAAAGAATGATGGACTCGATCGACCACAATAGAATCACCCACCGGTGTAGACACATAAACAGGAACACTCAATGCATCACTAGGCATGACCAAGTACGGGGCAAAATAAGATGACACATACGAATACGTAGACCCCGGATCAAATAACACTGAAGCATCTCTATCAAAAACCAGAATCGTACATGCACCTCCACCTCTAATACCTTTACCTCCACCTATAGCATCTCTACCTCCACCTCTAGATAAGTGGGCGGGCTAGACGAGTCCCTCAATGAACCTCCTCACTCTCTGTCAGAGTGGGAAGTATGATAAGAGCATAACGAGCTAAGTCGATAAATCTAATCTTGTACTGAGTAACAGTCATAGAACCCTATTGGAGACGCTCAAACTACCTCTGATAGACCTCTCTCTAAGGAATGGGGAGAAACTTCTCCAGAAATAGCTGCGTAAATTGTTCTCAAGTCGAAGTTGATGCCCCAACTAGTATAGCCAATCAATAATCTCTCCAACAGGTCTTGGAGGATCCAGACAAGAGAAAGGTAGCAAAATCGATCCCATTGGTCTCCACGATCCCCATGTTCCTGAGAACCTCATGAAAACTGTCTAGATAATCCTGGGGAGCCTCAGTAGATGCACCGCTAAATGAAGTAGTGAAGAGATTGGTGAAACTTATCTCACCTCCACAAAGCCTCTGAAGACATCGCTAATCTATCACTGGTCTGTGCTGCTGTTTGCCTAAAGAAGCGGTACATGACCTCTCCATTCGCAAAAGGACAAGAGTAGAGGTTTCAATTTATCATTGAGAGAACAAAATCGCACGACAAGGAAGAATAGAAGTGAAACTTTTCCTAACTTTGTAAACTCTAGGGGATAAATACAGACGTCTCTGTACCGATCCCTCATACTCTACTAAGCTTTCTAGTGAACTGTGAGACCCATGTAACCTAGAGCTCTGATACCAACTTGTCACGATCCAGATTTCCCACACTTGGGAGTCGTGATGGCGCCTACTAATGAGAGCTAGGCAAGACAAACCTTTAGTTCAGTTACTTCATTAACTAATTATTTCTTTTTTTAACGATTATAAGGCAATAACTAGATAACAACAAAAATTTAAATTCAAGCGGAAGACAACGATAAAATATATAAAACTATATCTATTACAAATACTTAATCCTTAACCACCCAAAATCTGGTGTCACAGTGTCACAGACGGTCTAAGATCTACTACATACAAAGTCTGAAGAAATAATAATACATTATTTCGGAATATAAGGGAAATGAAACAAGAATAGTAGGTAGAAGAAGACGCCAAGGCCTGCGGACGCCTGCAGGACTACCTCGGGTCACCTGATGAGCAAGAATCAACAATTCCACCGCGGACCAAATTCTACAACACTGGGGTCTATATAAAAGAGTGTAGAGTGTAGTATTAGTACAACCGACCCCATGTGCTGGTAAGTGCCTAGCCTAACCTCGGCAAAGTAGTGACGAGGCTAGGACCAGACTACCAAATAAACTTGTACAATTTAACTATATACACCAGAAAAGAAGTACAGAAAAGAGCAGTCATATATAGTCAAGTGTGGGAGAGGGAAAACATGTTGCAGGGAAACACCGAATAGTAATAGATGAGCAACAAATAAATATGAGGATCACCGCAGTTTAATTGAGAATAGGAAGGGGGAATCATGTTGTGGGGTACAACAAGTATCAACAGGAAGCTAGCAATTTATTGTAGAGAAATTGTAACACAATTATCAATAAAATTTAGGAAATCAAAGACAAGTGCACGGCATCACCCTTCGTTCTTTTACTATCTCTCACCAAAACAATACACGGCCTCACCTTTCGTGCGTTACGCTCTTCCTCACCCAAACAACAATCACAAGGCACATAGGGTAAGGGAATCTACAACCTCGAAATAAAGTCAAGTAACAACAAAAAATTAGTAAATAAACATAAAGGACAACATGCCCAGATGAAGGAGAAGTGTAAGAAGGTCATTAAACACAACAAGATTCATGCCTCCAGTATCCGTGACCTTAATCCCAGACTTAAGGACACAAGATCCGAGCGGAATAGCCTTTCGACCGAGGTTTATCAGCTTAACTAAGAACTCCAGCATCGAGCAAATTCCGTCACTGTTGAGAAAATATATTTAATGTATAGAATTCGGAGAAAAAACTTGGTGGATGCCAAAGCGGGCGTCTTTAACTTTGATGCCAAGATCGGCAAGCCCCGAGAGCTGGAGTCAACTGCTCGGAGGCATCTCCCAGTTTGACTAGATGCAACTGACACTTCTAGTTCTAGTTTCGAGTTCTCAGGAACTGAGGAGGAACTTTAAGGGGATGACAATGAAGGCCGAGATCCCGAGTCGCCGGCATATCTATCTGCTTCTCTTAGGGGTGCAGATGCTTCTCTTCCCCCAAATTTTGGGGAGGCTGTTGTAATGATCCGGCTGATCGTTTTATGAGTTATAGCCCCTCTTCCCTCATTTCTTATTCTTTATGTATTTTTCAATAGTATTTCATTATATCGTGTTGGCTTTTTTGTGTTCGGAGTGGTCTTGGAGTGGAATGAGACACTAAGTCTCTTATTTAGGAGCTTAAGTTAGAAATTTAATCGGATGTTGACTTATGTGTCGAATATCTCGGATGTGAATTCTAATGGTCCGAATAGCTTCGTTAGGTAATTTCGGACTTAAGATCGCATTAGGAATATAATTTGGAGGTCCGTGATAGATTTAGGCTTGAATTGGCGAAATTGGAAATTTAGAGTTTTTTCGGTCGTCAGTGGAAATCTTAATATCGGGGTTGGAATGGAATTTTGGATATTGGAGTAGGTCTGTTATATTATTTGTGTCGTGTGTGTGCAAAATTTTAGGTCATCCGGACGAGGTTTGATATGTTTCGGCATCGTTTGCAGAATTCGGAAGTTTGGAAATCCTTAGGTTTGAATCCGAGGGTGATTTGGTGTTTTGATGTTATTTTGAATGTTCCAAAGGTTTGAATAAGTTTGGAAGGTGATATGTGACTTGTTGGCATATTTTGTTAAGGTCTTGAGGGCCTCGGGTTGATTTCGGAAGGTTGACAGATCAAGGATGGGATTTGAGGAAGTGTTGAAGATTGCCTTCAGCTGTCATAATTGCACATGTAGAGCGGGGACCACAGGAGCGAGGCCCACAGAAATGTATAAGGAGTTGCAGATGCGGCCATAGGTAAAAAGGGTAGGAGCCGTAAGTGCGCGCATAGCACCGTACCTGCGTGATCCAAGATGTAGGGTTTCGACCATAGAAACGGTTTTCGAGGTTTAAGTGAAAATCACACCTGCGATAGATTTTCAGTAGGTGCAACATCGTAGAAACGACTTATGGACCGCAAATGCGGAAGTTCTTGGCAAAAAGTATATAAGTTCTCCTTCGTGAATTTCAGTCCATTCGTCACCATTTTTGGACGAGTGTGGATCTTAGAGCTGTGTTTTCAAGAGGGAATCGAGGGTTATCATTGAGGTAAGTTACTTAAAATTTATATTTTGTGTTTGTGATTATTTTTCCACTACTTAATTATGAAATTAACTGGGGACTTGGGGTGAAGTTGAAGGGTTAGGGCTTGAGTTTTAGAGAGCTTTGGTTGGGGATTTGAGGGGCCATTTGAGGTTAGATTTTGATGATTTTGGTATGTATAGACTCGAGAGTGAAAGAAGTTTCTAGTTTTGTGATTTTTGTTGGATTCCGATATGTGGGCCCGGGGGCCGGGGGCCGGGTTTGAGTCAAATTCGGCATTTTGGTCTATTTAATTTAATTTCATATGGAATTTATTCCTTTAGTGTATATTGATGATAATATACTTATTTTGGTTAGATTTGGAGCATTTCGAGGCCGAGTCGCGAGGCAAGGGCATCGCAGGTTAGAGCTTTGTCCGGTTTGAGGTAAGTAATGAATGTAAATCTTGTCCTGAGGGTATGAAAACCCGGAATTCACTTTGGTTCACTACTTTGAGGTGATGCACATGCTAGATGATGAGCGTAAGGGCGTGCACCGTTGGGGATCATGACTTGATACGTCCCGTAGCAACTATTAAGTTGCGCATTTGAATGTTTTGGGTTGAATGACATATTTGGGCCTCAGGCCAAGTTATTTGGACCCTTAAGGGCTTTTTAACACAATTCTTTGTTGTTTTGATTTAATATATATACTCGGTCATGCTATGTTTTACTGATTTAATAACTCATTCTTACTTACTCTATTTTTGATGCATTAAATGATTTTTTGGGCTGAGCACCTATTTTACTGTTAGACCGAGTGGCTTGCGAGCTTTCTGACTGAGTAAGACCGAGGGCTTATGTTGTGAGGATATCATGTGATCGGGCTACGCGCCGCAACATATTGTACTAATTTGTGATCTTGAGAGGCCAGGGGCCTGATTTATTATGCCGCGAGATGGCTTGCTATAGCGTTTGGGCTGTAGGAGCCCCTCCAGAGTTTGTACACCCCCGGTGAGCGCGGGTACCCTAAGTGAGAGATATGATGCTGCCCGATGGGCTATTCTTGATTCATGTTGTGCCCGAGGGGCTGATTACGAGTGATTGTGAGGTTGCCCGAGGGGCTGATTCTGAGTGATGTTATGCCCGAGGGGCGATTTATGGTACATGTTTTGCCCAAGGGGCTATTTATGATCTTCAACACTTCTACTCTAAATTTCATTGAACCTCTACTGAAACTGTTGGAAAAATGTCTTTAAATGATTTTGCGAAAATTGGATTTTTACGAGATGATTTGATTTATATGCTATTTTGAAGGCATACTTTACTTACTGTGATTTATGACGTTGGTTTATCTGTTTCTTACTGCTCAGCCTCTTTTTACTTTTATTACTTACTGAGTTGGCATACTCACATTACTCCCTACACCTTGTGTGCAGATCTAGAAGTTGCTAGATGTGATAGCAAGCGCTGATCTTTCATCCGTCGCGGATATTCGAAGTCGGCAAGATAGCTGCATGGTGCTCGCAGCCTTGGTCTTCTCCCTTCTATCTCCCTTATACTATATTAGTATTTTCCAGATTGTGGTAGTCTTAGTTATATTCAGATAATTCTTAGTAGATGTTCGTGACTTGTGACACCCTGATGTCAGGCCTTTGTTCTTTCCACACTTGTTATTTAGTATGCTGTGAAATTTTATTAATTAATAGCTTAAAACATCCTTATTATGAAATATCAACTTGTTTTGGGATTGTGTCGGCTGGCCTAATTTCATGATAGGCGTCATCACGACCGAGTTGGTTTTGGGGTCGTGACAAGTTGATATCAGAGCCTAGGTTACATAGGTCTCACGAGTCATGAGCGGGTTTTGTAGAGTATTGCGGATCAGTACGGACACATCTGTACTTATCTTCGAGAGACTACAGAACCTTTAGGAAAAACATCACATTCTTGAATTTTTATCGTGCGAATCCGTTGATTCTGGTAACTAAACTTCTGTTATTATATTCTCTCACAAATGGTGAGGACACTTGCTACTGGTTAGGAAAGATGACTACCAGTACCACCAGTTGGGGCCACCAGAGGCCGAGGTCACTGTCGAGGTCGTGGTAGGGGCAAGGTTGTAGCCCGCACTGCACCTTGGGCAGCACCTGCAGATCCACCAGTCGCCCAAGTTCATGATCAGGTCCCAATTGTGGACGCTCCAGCAGGACCAGCTTAGGCACCGATTATGCCTATTGTTATCCCAGCCTTTTAGGAGGCCCTAGCCAGATTCCATCAGTGTGTAGCGGCCTGGCTCAGGCGGTCTTAGTTAATACGACTGCAACTACTTCTCGGGCCGGGAAAGGCATTTAGACTCCCGTCTCTCTAACAAGTGAGCAGTTCGTACAGGGAATTCAGACACTTGGGGCACCTCCAGACTAGCCAATTGTAGCTACTCAGGACTATGTAGCTCCTATTATGCTAGAGGACGAGCAGCAAAGATTGGAGAGGTTTGGGAGACTCCAGCCTCCGTCATTTAGTAGTGTTGAGGGTGAGGATGCACATGGTTTCTTGGATAAGTGTTAGAGGATGCTTCGAACCGCAGGTATTCTATAGACTAGTGAGGTCTCATTCACTACTTTCTAATTTTCTGGGGATGCACTTAGTTTGTGGGAGGCTTATGAGAGGCATTGGCCAGTTGGTACAGTGCCTCTTTCTTAGCAGCAGTTCTCCGTTCTCTTTCTGGAGAAGTTTGTACCCAAGTTTTGTCATTAGGAGTTACGCAGGCAGTTCAAGCAGCTTTGTTAGGGTGATAGGTATGTTATACGATATGAGATGCGGTTCTCTGAGTTGGATATTCGTGCGGTTTGATTGGTTCCCACAAACCGAGAGAGGATTATGAGGTTTATAGATGGCCTCGATTTTCAGCTTTAGTTGTGTGTGACTAGAGAGGGTGTCTGGTGCCACTTTTGATGAGGTTGTTGACATATCTCGACAGATTGAGATGGTTCGTGGTTAGGCAAGGTTTAAGAGGGAGGCCAAGAGGCCTCGTGGTCAAGGTGGATTCAGTGGTGCTCCTCATGGGGGTCAGTTTCAACACGGTAAAGGCCCTCCATTCAGATATGCTCAGTCAGCTCACCCAGTTTATCATGGGGCATCATTGAGCCATAGTTCTCACGATTCTCATCAGGGCCATTCATCACTTAGTGCCCTTCCATCCTAGAGTTCATCCCGTGTTCCATCAGTTTAGGGCTCTTTCATGCCAGGTTCTTCTACTAGGCATCTCGGTGCTAGGGGTTCCCTTCAGTCCCCGTCTCCAGCACCAGGGGGTTGTTGTGTGGAGAGTTAGGGCATGTATGGAGGCAATTTCTTAGTCTTCATAGGGTTCCGCCTCAACATAAGAGTCGGCCATCGACTTCAATACCAGTTACTTTACCACCCACCCAATCAGCTAGAGGTAGAGGACAATCAGCTAGGGGTCACCCCAGAGTGGGAGGTCGTTCAGGCAGTGTTCATACCCATTTCTATGCACTCCCAACCAGACCAGATGAACCTAGTTCCAATTTTTCATATGTGTCATCATATTTTGCTCGTTATTTGGATATGTCATGTGAGTCTCTTGTTTTAACCGTTTGTGTATCTACTCTGGTGGGCAATACTATTATTACAGACCACGTATATCGGTCGTGTGTGGTGACTATTGGGGGTTTGGAGACCCGAGTGGACCTTTTATTGCTTTGTGTGGTTGATTTTGATGTGATATTAGGCATGGATTGGTTATCTCCGTGTAGTGTTATTATGGACTGTCATACTAAGACAGTGATATTGGCCATGTCAGGTGTGCCACGGATAGAGTGGCGAGGTTCGACAGATTATATTCCCAGTAGGGTGATTTCATTTCCGAAGGCCCATTGGATGGTTGGAATGGGTTGTCTTTCTTACTTGGCCTTCGTGAGGGATATCAGTGCAGAGACTCCTATCATTGATTCAGTCCTGGTAGTGAGGGATTTTCTAGATGTGTTTCTTGCATACCTATCGAGCATGCCACCATACAGGGATATTGACTTTGGCATTGACTTAGTGTTGGGCACTCAGTCCATTTCTATTCCACCATATTGTATAGCACTAGCGAAGTTGAAGGAGCAGCTTCAGGAACTCCTTGATAAGGGGTTTATTCGGCCGAGTGTGTCGCCTTGAGGCACGCCTGTTCTATTTGTGAATAAAAAGGATAAAACAATAAGTATGTGCATTGATTACAAGCAATTGAACTAAGTCACAATCAAGAACAAGTATCATTTGCCTCGTATTGATGATTTATTTGACCAGCTTCAGGGAGCGAGGGTGTTCTCTAAGATTGATCTCAGGTCAGGGTATCACCAGCTAAAGATTAGGGACTCGGATATTCTTAAGATAGCTTTCAGGATCCGATATAGTCATTATGAGTTCCTTGTGACGTCTTTTGGGCAGACTAATGCCGCAGTAACGTTCATGAATTTGATAAACAACGTGTTTCGGCCCTATCTCGTCTTATTTGTTATTGTATTCATTGATGATATTTTGGTGTACTCGCGTAGTCAGGACAATCACGCTGAGCATTTGAGAGTGGTATTTTAGCGGTTGAGGGAGGAGAAGCTTTATGCGAAGTTCTCCAAGTGTGAGTTTTGGCTCAGTTCAGTGGCTTTCTTGGGGCATGTGGTATCCAGTGAGGGTATTCAGGTTGATCTGAAGAAGATAGAGGCAGTTCAAAGTTGGCCCAGACCGTCCTCAGCCACAGATATTCGCAGCTTTCTTAGGTTGGTAGGTTATTACTGTCGGTTCGTTCAGGGATTTTCATCTATTACATCACCCCTGACCAAATTTACTCAAAAGGGTGCTCCTTTCAGGTGGTCGGATGTGTGTGAAGCGAGCTTTCAAAAGCTCAAGACCGCCTTGACCACAACTTCAGTGTTAGTTTTGCCATAAGCTTCAGGTTATTATACGGTATATTGTGATACTTCTCGAGTTGGTATTGGGTGTATGTTGATGTAGAAGGATAGAGTGATTGCTTATGCTTCTCGTCAGTTGAAGCCCCGTCAGAAGACCAACCTTTTCATATTTGGAGTTGGCATTATCTCTACGATGTGTCTTGTGAGGTGTTTACCGATCATCTTAGCCTCCAGCATTTTTTCAAGCAGAAGGATCTCAATTTGAAGCAGCGGAAATGGTTGGAGCTGCTAAAGGACTATAATATTACTATCTTGTACCATCCGGGGAAGGACAATATAGTGGCCGATGCCTTGAGTAGGACGGCGATGAATATGGGCAGTTTGGCATATATTTATGTTAGGTAGAGACCTCTTGTAGTTGATGTTCAGGACATAGCAAATCGATTTGTAAGGTTGGATATTTTGGAGCCCAATCGGATGTTAGCTTGTGTGGTTTCTCGGTCTTCCTTATTTGATCGCATCAGAGAGAGCCAGTATGATCGCCCTTATTTGTTTGTCCTCAAGGACAGAGTTTAGCACGACGAATCCAGAGATGTGACTATTGGTGATGATGGGGTATTGAGGATATAGGACCGGATATGTATGCCCAATGTAGATAGGCTTCGGGAGTTGGTTTTGGAGGAGGCCCATAGCTCGCGGTATTCCATCCATCCGAGTGCCACGGAGATGTATCAGGATTTTATACAACACTACTTATGGAGAAGAATGAATAAAGATACAGTGGGGTTTGTGGCTCGGTACCTTAATTGTTAGCAAGTGAAATACGAGCATCAGAGACCGAGTGGCTTGCTTCAGCAAATGGATATTCTAGAGTGGAAGTAGGAGCGGATCACCATAGATTTTGTAGTTGGACTCCCATGGACTGTGAGGAAGTTCGATGCTATTTCGGTGATTGTGGATAGGCTTACCAAGTCCGTGCACTTCATTCCTATGTGTACTACCTATTATTCAGAGTGGTTAGCTGAGATTTATATCCGAGAGATTGTTTGCCTGCATGGTGTTTTAGTTTCCATCATTTCAGATAGAGGTACTCAGTTTACATCGCAGTTTTAGAAAGCCGTGTAGCGAGAGTTGGACTACTCAGGTTGAGTTGAGAACAAATTTTCATCCTAAGACGGATGGGAAGTCCAAGCATACTATTTAAATATTGGAGGATATGTTACGTTCTTGTGTCATTGATTTTGGGGGTTCATGGGACCAGTTTCTATCGCTTATGGAGTTTGTATATAACAATTGTTATCAGTCGAGTATTCAGATGGCTCCATATGAGGCTTTATATGGGAGGCGGTGTAGACCTCCAGTAGGTTGGTTTAAGTCGGGTGAGGCTAGACTTTTGGGTACAAACTTGGTGCACGATGCTTTGGACAAGGTGAAAGTGATTTAAGAGCGGCTTCGTATAGCACAGTCGAGACAAAAGAGTTATGCTGATAGGAAGGTTCGTGATGTGTCTTACACGGTTGGGGAGAAGGTTTTACTGAAGGTTTCACCCATGAAGGGTGTTATGAGATTTTGGATGAAGGGTAAATTTAATCCTCGGTTCATTGGGCCTTTTGAGGTGCTTCGGAGGATTGGGGAGGTGGCTTATCAGATGGCTTTGCCATATAGCATGTCAAGTGTGCATCTGATATTTCATGTTTCTATGCTCGGGAAGTACGTTGGTGATCAATCTCATGTTTCGGATTTTAGCACGGTTCGGTTAGACAGTGATTTGACTTATGATGTGGAGCTAGTTTCTATTTTGGAGCGACAGGTCTGAAAGTTAAGATCCAAGGATATAGCTTCAGTGAAAGTGCAATGGAGAGGTTGTCCTGTGAGGAGGCTACTTGGGAGACCGTATGGGAGATGCAGAGTAGATATCCACACATGTTTGAGGCTTCAAGTATATTTCTTGACTCGTCCGAGGACGAACATTTGTTTAAGAGGGGGAAGATGTAACGACCCGGCCGATTGTTTAATGAGTTACAGCCCCGCTTCCCTATTTTTGCTTCTTTATGTGTTGTTCAGATGTATTTCATCATATTGTGTTGGTTTTTTTGTGTTCGAAGTGGTCTTGAAGTGGAATGAGACATTAAGTCTCTTATTTAGAAGCTTAAGTTGGAAAATTTGACCGGATGCTGACTTATGTGTAGAAGATCTCGGATGTGAATTTTGATGGTCCGGATAGCTTCGTTAGGTAATTTTGGACTTAGGAGCGCGTTGGGAATATAATTTGGAGATTCGTGATAGATTTAGGCTTGAATTGGCGAAATTGGAAATTTTGCATTTTCCGATCGGTAGTGGAAATCTCAATATCGGGGTCGGAATGGTATTATGGATATAAGAGTAGGTCCGTTATGTAATTTGTGACATGTGTGCAAAATTTTAGGTCATTCGGACGAGGTTTGATAGGTTTCAGCATCGTTTTCGGAATTCAGAAGTTTGGAAATCCTTAGGTTTGAATCCGAGGGTGATTTGGTGTTTTGATATTGTTTTGAATGTTCCAAAGGTTTGAATAAGTTTGGAAGGTGATATGTGACTTTTTGGCATATTTGGTTGAGGCCCCGAGGGCCTCGGGTTGATTTTGGGAGGTTGACGGATCAAGGATGGGATTTGAGAAATTGTTGAAGATTGCCTTCAGCTGTCATAATCGTACCTGCAAAGCGGGGACCGCAGGTGCGAGGCCTGCAGAAACATATAAGGAGCCGCATAGGTGCAAAGAGAAGGAGCCGCAAGTGCGCGCATGGGACCGTACCTGCGTGACCCAAGATGCGGGGTTTCGATCGTAGAAAAGATTCTCGAGGTTTAAGTGAAAACCGCACCTGCGATGGATTTTCCGCAGGTGCAATGTCGTAGAAGTGACTTATGGACCGCAGATGTGGAAGTTCTGGGCAGAAAGTATATAAGTTCTCCTCCGCGAATTTCAGTCCATTCTTCACCATTTTTGGACGAGTATGGAGCTTAGAGCTGTGTTTTCACGAGGGAATCGAGGGGTATCAGTGAGGTAAGTTACTTGGACTTTATATTTTGTGTTTGTGATTATTTTTCCACTACTTAATTATGAAATTAGTGGGTGATTTGGGGTGAAGTTGAAGGGTTAGGACTTGAGTTTTGGAGAGCTTTGATTGGGGATTTGAGGGGCCATTTGAGGTCAGATTTTGATGATTTTGGTATGTACAGACTCGGGAGTGAAAGAAGTTTCTAGTTTTATGATTTTTGTTGGATTCCGATATGTGGGCCCGGGGGCCGGGTTTGAGTCAAATTCGGCATTTTGGTCTAATTTAGTTATTTTCGTGTGGAATTTATTCCTTTAGCGTATATTGATGATAATATACTTATTTTGGTTAGATTCAGAGCATTTCGAGGCCGAGTTGAGAGGCAAGGGCATCGCGGGTTAGAGTTTTGTCTGTTTTGAGGTAAGTAATGAATGTAAATCTTGTCCTAAGGGAATGAAACCCCAGAATTCACTTTGCTTTACTACTTTAAGGCGACGCACATGCTAGATGACGAGCGTGAGGGCATGTACCATTGGGGACCGTGACTTGGTACATCCCGTAGAGACTATTAAGTTGCGCATTTGAATGGAAACTATTTGATACTTACGTCTTTTGTAAAGTATTACTATGTTTTGGGCTGAATGCCATATTGGGCCTCAGGCCAAGCTGTTTGGACCCTTAGGGGCTTTTACCATAATTCTTCACTGTTTTGATTTAATATATGTACTCAATCATGCTACGTTTTACTGATTTCATAACTCAGTCCTACTTACTCTATTTTGTTGCATTAAATGATTTTTTTGGGCTGAGCACCCTGTTTTATTATTAGCCCGAGTGGCTTGCGAGGTTTTTGACCGAGTAAGACCGAGGGCTTGTGTTGTGAGGATATCATGGGATCGGGCTGCGCTCTGCAGCATGTTGTACTAATTTGTGATCTTGAGAGACCGAGGGCCTGATTTATTATGCCACGAGAAGCTTGGGTTATAGGTGCCCCTCCGGAGTTTGTACACCCCAGTGTGAGAGATATGATGTTGCCCGAGGGGCTGTTCTTGATTCATGTTATGCGTGAAAGGCTGATTACGAGTGATTGTGAGGTTGCCCGAGGTGCTGATTATGAGTGATGTTATGCTCAAGAGGCAATTTATGATACATGTTTTTCCCGAGGGGCTATTTATGATCTGCAACACTTTTACTTTAAATTTCATTAAACCTCTGTTGAAACTGTTGGAAAAATATCTTTAAATGATTTTACTGAAATTAGATTTTTACGAGATGATTTGATTTATATACTGTTTTGAAGGAATACTGTACTTACTATGATTTTATGACATGGATTTAAGCATTTCTTACTTCTCAACCTTTATTTACGTTTATTACTTACTGAGGGCATACTCATATTATTCCTTGCACCTTGTGTGCATAATGCAGATCCAGGAGTTGCTGGACGTGATAGCGAGCGCTGATCTTTCATCCGTTGCGGATATTCGGAGTCGGCAAGGTAGCTGCATGGCGTTCGCAGCCTTGCTCTTCTCCCTCCTATCTCCCTTAGACTATATTAGTATTTTCTAGATTGTGGTAATCTCAGTTGTATTCAGACAGTCCTTAGTAGATGCTCGTGACTTGTGATACCCCGATGTCGAGCCTTTGTTCTTTCCTCACTTCTGTGAAATTTTATTAATTAATAGCTTAAACATCCTTATTATGAAATATCGATTTGTTTTGGGATTGTGTCGGCTGGCATAGTTTCATGATAGGTGCCATCACGACTGGGTTGCTTTAGGGTCGTGACAGAGTAATTTAGTTTTTTGCTTCCTTTTTCTTCTGTTATTTTCTTTTTATACATGTGTACTTGTGCTGCTTGGCACTTTTTGTTATATAAAAGTGCTTTTTGTTTAAGCACTATGCAAAATTTATTTTCTTGCATCGAATTATGCAAGGCTTTTGCTGCATTTTTCCCATATTGTATTTGACTTCCAAACATAAAGTTTTTCGGAACTACCCCTTTACTGTGAGTATTTCATAGGAGAGGTACCTCTTATGTTTATGGTGCTCTTGAAAAGGATGTCTCATGTTCATTCTGGCACTAGAATTTGAAGTACGTTATTAACTTTCAAATGATAAAATTAATTCATCATTTGGATAAGAAACAAGATAAAAATAAAAGGACTTTATGTTATTCCTCCCATTTTTAAAAGTACATAAGCATTCGTTGTGCTGAAAAGAAATTGCCATTACTTATGGCTAATTTGTACAAGTTGTTTCTACTAGGCTGGCCACGCAGTCCCCGGTCCCGATGATACATCTTTGTTCCCAGATTTTGTTGTCCGGTTTATGTGTCAGTCAGGTTGTCGTACTGTGGCTAATTTGTATAAGTTGTTTCTATGGGGCTAGCTGCACAGTCCCCGGGCCCGATAATACATCTTTGTTACCAGATTTCATAGTCGCAATTTATGTGGCAATCAGGTTGCTATATTCCCATATCATCCCCCTAGTGTTCGAATACAAAGAATGTGAATTGGAATACTTGAAGTCTTGCTCCTTTGAAGATTCCACTAGTGAATGGTTGGACAATATTTGGTCGGGCAGTAAGCTTCATTTCGCGTTAGGAACTTTGCTACCGAGCCAAAGATTATCTAACCACCCCTAGTGGCTTGTAGTGAATAGGCACTCGCGAACGGTCTAATAGCTTTTGGTCTAATAGCAAGTTTTTTTTCCCGTTAGGAACTTTGCTATCGAACCAAAGACTATTTAACCATCCCGTAGTGGCTTGTCATTTCCATTCCATGTTGTTTAAAGGTCTTATTTCTACTTAAAGTTCCTTCGTAATATAATTTCCGTAGCTGCCTTGTTAAAAATCTTGCCAGAAAAATCAATTGGGACAAAAACTAGACGAAGGGAAATACAGTGCAACACATATTTTCAGTATAAGCAGTGCTTATTAGCAATAGTACCTTTTGACGTGTGCCACATTCCAGTTGTTCGGCAATTTTACCCTGTCTTGATTTTTTAGTTCATAAGATCCTCTCTCGATGACAACTAAAACTCAATAGGGGCATTCCATTTCATACCTAGCTTCCCTGCGTTGAGCTCTCGAGAGTTTTGAGTCACTTTCCTTAAAACCGAGTCCCCCACTTTTAAATAACGGGGATTGGCTCTTCGATTATAGTATCTTTTCATTCTTTATTTCTGAGCTACCATCTTTGTATGCGCCAACTCCCTACGTTAGTCAAGCAACTCCAATCTAACAAGCAACGCTTTGTCGTTTGCTTCTTCGTCCGCCCGGAAGTATCTCATGGTAGGTTCTCTCACTTCCACCGGGATCAGGGCTTCTGTTCCTATACGAGAGAGAAATGTGTCTCTCCCGTGCTTGACTTGGGCATCGTTCGATATTCCCGTAGCATTCCTGGTAACTCTTCGGTCCATTTGCCTTTGCCTGCTTCCAATCTCTTGTTGAGATTTTGAAAAATCACCTTATTTATCGATTGCACTTGGTCGTTTGCGCTTGGGTGGTATGGCGAAGATTTGATTCTTTTGATTTTCAAGCCTTCAATTATTTTTGTGACCTTTGCACCTATAAATTGTGGCCAGTTGTCGCATGCTATTTCCTTTATATTCTAAACCTGCAAATTATGTTCTCCCACAGTAAATCGACCACTTCACGCTCACCGATTTTCTGATAGGACATGCTTCAAACTACTTAGAGAAGTGATCAATTGAAACCAAAAGAAATATTACCTTACCGGGGGCCGGGAAAAGTGGACCAACTATGGCTAGGGCGACAATACTGAATACAATAGTTATGTCGGTTGATGCACCAACGGTGCATGGCATTGACACTTATCGCATTTCTGAACAAATGCCTTAACATTTTGTTTCATCTGGGGCCAGTAGTATCTTTCCCAAATTAACTTAATTACTAGCAAGTCCGCACCCGAGTGATTTCTGCAGATTCCTTCGTGAACTTCTCTCATGACGAATTACTCTCGGAGGCTCCTAAACATCGGGCTAATGGTCCTTGGAAAGGCTTTCTATACAACTGGTCTCCCCAGAAGTTGTAACGAGCTACTTTAGGGCGGAGTGCCCGGGATGCCTTGGGATCCTTTGATAGTTTACTGTGCTCAAGATAGTTTATGATCTCATTTTTCCAGTCCCCAGACGAAGCCATTACTAATTTATTCTTTTCTCTTAAACATGTTGTAAAATTAAAACTGCACCTCAGTTTGGATGTACAGATAATTATTATAAAAAGAAAAATTATAAAAGAAAATATAAAAAATATAGAAGAAATAAGTTAAAATATAAGTATAAAAACCCGAGGAAAAGATATTATATAAAAGATTACAAAAGAAAAAGACCATATAGAATTAAGAAAAAATTATCCGAAT
>MU722669.1:28595-40027 GCA_026770625.1 Nicotiana glauca
TTAGCTATAAGAAATGAATTTAGTAGTATGACAACAGAAATAGAAGAGCAACAAAAAGAAAAAACAGTAAGTAGAAACCTAATGAACAAACTAGCTATATGTAATATGTGTTACATAGACGAATATACGTGTGCATTTAAAGAATATTACTATAAAGGAACATATAGTGTTGAAGAAGGAAAAGAAATCAGAAAAATATACTTTACGAAATTATCAGAACCTTTTAGTTCTAAAATAATAAGAGATTGGGAAAAAACAGGATTAGAAGATACCTTAGGAGCTAGAATTAGATATTTAAAGAATTGGTTATTGTTAACGTTTACTCATTCTTCAACTTCTGGCACCTCTTTCAATTCCAGACTATTTGCACCTCTTTGTATTCCTTCTTTCGAATATATTCTACAACATGGGAATTCCATTGTGGAGGAACTCCAAGTTCCAGAGTATTTATGAAAACATATATTAATTGTTCATAAAAAATAACTATAGTCATATGGTGTTTTACACCCATGAGCATTGCTACAATCACATCTCAACCATATTGGAATTTAGAACTCCAAGTAGAAGCAACACGCAATACAATGTTACATTATTTAGTGGAAACCTTTAAAACTCTACTTGCACGATGGAGCAAAGTGCTTGGAGCTTTGTGGTTTATGGTGAGAATAATTATTTTTTATAATTTTTCATTTATCTATCTTGAAAGACTATTTTTTGTCTCTTCCTTCGGTATAGCTTTTGGTATTTAGTCCTTGAATTCTAATTGCTTCTATGTTTTGGACGTTACGTGTTGAAGCTGCTTGTAAATCCTACACCACACTAACATATCTTCACCAAATGAAATATATTTCTCTCTAGAATTTATCACATGCAAGATATCTACTTTCTTTATAATTAAATTCGGGTATATTTAGATGGCTAAAATTACTTCATGTTAATTGTTTATTTTTCCCTTTTGATTTTTTGTTCTTGCATTTCTTCTGCTTTTATTTTTAAGCAACTTTTATTTTTAATTATTTGAGTAAGTTTGGTTACTGGAGATTGATTAGTTATCGTAGGGATGTTGAGTAGGAAATTGTCTCATCCTATAGAAAATAGTTTATTATTGTTGCCATTATTTCAAAATACTAGAAGATTTGGTTTGGGTACTTAAAAATTTATGTCAATACTATTAATTGTTCTTGAGGAAAAATTCAAACTATTGTTTTATCGTTTTTATGGCTTGAGATTTAGTCCCAATGAAAAAGAGTGAAATTTGTTCAAATAATCCTTAGTCCGGATAAACTCATACTTAATTTATATGTAGTGACCTCAACATTTTAAAAGGGTAATTTGATTACGGGTTTATATTTTATAGTTTTTATGACGAAAAAATTGAGTTGAATATTAGCACCAATAATTACTCAAATATAGGAAGCTTCAAATATAAAATCATGTTATAAATATGTTGAAATGCTTTGATTTCTTTAGAGAAAGACACCCTAACATAAACTAAATATTTTATATAGTTAATTATGTTCAATTTTTACTATCTTACTGTATTCAGTAGAAGTTTGATTTGTTAGATGTGATTTGCAAATCTTTATTTGTACAAAATTTCTTTTAATGGGTTTCGTGAACTTAATTTTTTATGAATGATTATAGATTGGAATTGGTTGAAAATTGGGCTCGGCATATAACAAGAATAAAACTATTAGATGACATAGAATGCCCAAATCCTCAACTGATGGTAGCCAGTTCGCAAGTCAATCTTTGAAAATAGCTAGGCACCCTGAAGCTGATCGAACAAATCATCAATCCTCGGCAGCAGATACTTATTCTTGACTGTAACCTTGTTCAATTGCAGGTAATTAATACACATTCTCACTGACCCATCCTTCTTCTTAACAAATAACATCGGCGCACCCCAAGGCGAAACATTGGGTCTAATGAAACCCTTCTCAAGCAAGTCTTACAACTTCTCATTTAACTCTTTCAACTCAGGCGGCGCCATACGATACAACGGGATAGAAATGGGCTGAGTGACCGGTACCTGATCAATGCAAAAGTCAATATCCCTGTCAGGTGGCATACCCGGCAGATCTGAAAGAAATACCTCAAGGAACTCACGAACAATGGGCAGAGAATCAATAGAGGGAACCTCAGCACTAGAATCACGAACATACGCCAAATAGGCCAAACACCCCTTCTCAACCATACGTCGAGCCTTCACATAGGAGATAACACTACGGGTAGAATAACTAGGAGTCCTTCTCCACTCTAAACGAGGCATACCTGGTAAAGCTAAGGTCACAATCTTGGCATGACGGTCCAAGATAGCGTGGTAAGGTGATAAACAGTCTATCCCCAATATAATGTCGAATTCAACCATGTCTAAAACAATAAATTTACACGAGTCTCAAGACCCCCAATCACCACAATAAAATAACGATGGACTCGATCGACCACAATAGAATCACCCACCGGTGTAGACACATAAACAGGAACACTCAATGCATTACTAGGCATGACAAGTACGGGGCAAAATAAGATGACACATACGAATACGTAGACCCCGGATCAAATAACACTGAAGCATCTCTATCAAAAACTAGAATCGTACATGTACCTCCACCTCTAATATCTTTACCTCCACCTCTAGCATCTCTACCTCCACCTCTAACACCTCCACCTCCACCTCTAGATAAGTGGGCGGGCTGGACGAGTCCCTCAATGAACCTCCTCACTCTCTATCAGAGAGGGAAGTATGATAAGAGCATGATGAGCTAAGTCGATAAATCTAATATCGTACTGAGTAACAGTTATAGAACCCTATTGGAGACGCTCAAACTACCTCCGATAGACCTCTCTCTAAGGAATAGGGAGAAACTTCTCCAGAAATAGCTGCGTAAATTGTTCTCAAGTCGAAGTTGATAACCCAACTAGTATAGCCAATCAATAATCTCTCCAACAGGTCTTGGCGGATCCAGACAAGTGAAAGGAAGCAAAATCTATCCCATTGGTCTCCACGATCCCCATGTTCCTGAGAACCTCATGTCAGCTATCTAGATAATCCTGGGGAGCCTCAGTAGATGAACCGCTAAATAAAGTAGTGAAGAGCTTGGTGAAACTTATCTCACCTCCATAAAGCCTCTGAAGACATCGCTAATCTATCACTGGTCTGTGCTGCTGTTTCCCTAAAGAAGCGGTACATGACCTCGCCATTCGCAAAAGGACAAGAGTAGAGGTTTCAATTTAGCATTGAGAGAACAAAATCACATGACAGGGAAGAATAGAAGTTAAACTTTTCCTAACTTTGTAGCCTCTAAGGGATAAATACAGACGTCTCCGGGGAAACACCGAATAGTAACAGAAGAGCAACAAATAAATATGAGGATCACTGCAGTTTAATTGAGAATAGGAAGGGGGAATCATGCTGCGGGGTACAACAAGTATCAACAGGAAGCCAGCAATTTAGTGTAGAGAAACTGTAACACAATTATCAATAAAAATTAGGAAATCAAAGACAAGTGCACGGCATCACCCTTCGTACTTTTACTCTCTCTTACCAAAACAACACACAGCCTCACCTTTCGTGCTTTATGATCTTCCTCACCCAAACAATAATCACAAGGCACATAGGGTAAGGGAATCTACAACCTCGAAATAAAGTCAAGTAACAACAGAAAACCAGTAAATAAACATAAAGGACAACATAACTCAATTATCAGCAAGGGTCAGGTAAATCATGGACAAGTGCACGACATCACCCTTCGTGCTTTTACTCTTATCCTCACCATAAGAATCAATATAATAAGCACAGAATGGTACATCATGCGGCACGGCATCACCCTTCGTGCTTTACACTCTTTCCTCACCATGAAATCAATACAATAGGCACGGAATGGTACATCGTGCGGCACAACATCATCCTTCGTTCTATACACTTTTTCCTCACGAAACAAATAATGCACGACATCACCCTTCTTGATTTGCGCTCTTCCTCACCCCAAACAACAATCACAAACAATAGGGCAAGGAAATAAAGGAAATTTTCAATAAGAATCCCGGCAAGGGAGCAACAAGTCAACAATTAAATCCCGGCAAAGGAACAACATCAATAACATCCACATCCCAGCAGGGGAGATAACAAATAAACCAACAATAGCCCAGCAAGGGTGACAACATAATGATCTCTTCTCTTTCTCACTTTTACTTCACAATTCGCTTCACAACTCGAGCCAATGCTCTAGAGGTTCAATTATCACTTATGCCTTCACAGCTCATTTCACAACTCGAGCCAATGCTCTAAAAGTTCAATTGTTACTTATATTTTCACAATTCGTTATACAACTTGAGCCAACGCTCCTCAATGTTCATAGGTCACAATTGATCATGCTCAACTATGCCTTATAAAAAGGACTAAGCGGTCGTTGCAAATATAATCCAGTTTACAAGTCCGGAGTCGAATCTCATAGAGAACTAAGGCTTAGCTATAGTTGATCAATATCTCTAAGAAACACAAGTCCAAACAATTTTCTAATTATAAAGATTATAATATTTATTTTTATCTAATTAACTAACAAATCTAGAAAGCCATAAAACTATCAATTAACAAGGATAAGTATTGGAGTCAAGATTAAGGAGGTCTAGGGTTATGATTTCCCCAATCGTCGAAATCATTCCCGCTACGTTTTCTATAAATTCGCCTAAGTATTCTCTACCGATCATGAGCGCTCTGACTATCGTAACTCTCTCCCGAGTAATTACCACAATTTACTAGACGCACTCTCCCGAGTTACGCTAGCTAGCTTTGTTTATTACAACTCACTTTAGATTGCACCCAAGGCTTCCTTATCCCTAATCTCGCCTTTAAACCCACAGTTATAGATCCCTCTTATACTTTGGGAGTGATGTTGTTCAATAACTACCTAAATATACATTCTCTCCCGAGTTATGCACACTAAATATGCACAGTTAAATAGAGGATCATGTTAATTAACTACAACAAATACGTAGTTGAACAAATAGAGAAAATACTACGGCTCAATTATATAAAAATAACAAGAATTTATCTTACAAAATGTTCCATCAAAACCCTAGATGACAAATTAGCTATTCATAATAGTATGTAAAACTACAATACTAAAAGCCATAACCAACAATGAAAAATATGGGAAGAGGAAGAAAAAACTCGTAGAAGAATTTCCCGCCTTGCTCCTATTGTGTCTCTGCCTTTTTAGGTCGAATCTGTGTCAAAAATATGTCCAACCTCTCCAAAATAGCATTTTTACGTGTATTTATACCAAGTAGGGTCGGGCCCAGATGAAAATACCTTCTCCCGTGCGAAATAGGACAATCACTCTCTAAAATTTGAACAGCCGCGCTGCAGGCTGCGCCGCACCATGCGGCGCGTTATTGCATTTTATCTGCAGCCTCTTATTTGCATGTCAGGCCTCCATTTACACTGCTGCGTCGTGCCTTGCGGCGCCCCATGCGGTGCGGCAGCGTAATTTTCTCAGAGTGAACTTATTTTGTCCTCTTTTAACATCCGGACTTGGTACACGACCTCCGAACACGATCCCGGCTTAATGTATTGGGATTTTACTCGGACTTCAAAGCTCCAAATTGATCAATTTAGCTCCAAATTAACTTTTGAGCTCAGGATCATTTCCTGCAAGGCATAAAACACGTACTAAGTACAATTCACTATCATTTGAACTCAAAAGCACGTGAAAATGCAGTCATTGGAATGTAATACTACGGCTAAAATACGGATTTCTAGCCTACCATCAATACCCCACACTTAAACAATTGCTCGTCCTCGAGCAATCAAACTACACTTTATATAGACACGACCTTTTTAAACAATTCTCCTAACTCATCACACCAAGAATATTTAAAATAGACTAAGCACAAAAGCGTAACATCTTCACCTCAAGATTTGACTCACAAGTACCACGCATTATGCACAACTCACCTACTTACTCTAACATAGAGGTCACTGACATTACCTTTCCTTCATGAATCAAGTGCCCTCACACAATAAAAGGGAGTAGTTCCACACAACAAAATTTAAGAACACTTAGGAACTCAAGATAGAAAGAATTCACTCACTCTCAAAAATAACATTCATATGCCACAAAAGATGCACCATAAGCTCGCACGTAGTGTACTACGTCACTAATCGAGCTCATTCAATCTAGGATCAATTAGGACTTTATTTGGTTGTAATATAGGCTACAGGACGGGTAGGATACATTTAGATATAAGAGTGACTACACCTTCCTAAGCACTTTAATACATATACTTTAATATTCAAACCCCATACTTATGTCAAACCAAATTCCACCTTCACATCAATATACATCAAATCCCAAATTATTTAAGCACAATTACATCAAGAGTGTCACGACCCAAAATCCACTAAGGGTCGTGGTGGCGCCGGACACCTCTGTCAGGCTAGCCAACTAGATTATTAATTAATTCCTATTTTAATACTTTTGAAAATCTAAGGTTTTTTCTTCCATTTTCATAAATAAAAGTTCACTACTTGGATTCAAATTTAAATAATGACAATTAGTACAAATCCGTTGAAACCCATCCTAGAAACCCGGTGTCACAAGTACATGAGCAACTATCGATAAGGAAAGTAAAATTTCAACATCTGTCCGAAATATAGTGGAGAGGAAATAAATAATAAAATGCTGAAAGGAACTACACTGGCTGCGGGTCATCTCGAACAATGCAGCTCACCTAGTCCTAGAGTTATCAATGTTGCTACGCTCAGCAGGCTGCTAAAGGTGTATATACCTGTGCAACAAAAATGCACAGAAGCGTAGTATGAGTACGTAATCAACGTGTACTCAGTGAGTGTCCCGCCTAATCTCGAAGGAGTAGAGATGAGATGGTCAACTTTGACACACTCTAATGGTCCAACGGTTATTTATTCTCAATATGCATAGCAAACAGTGGATTTATTTTCTAACATGATTTTTATCCAGATAGAGGAAACAAGTAAACATGTAATTCTTTCATAGGAAATTTTCCAAGATTTCTTTTCATTATTAACAAGATGATCTCGAGCCAGAGTGAGGCATGTAACGACTTAAATAAGTCCATGCAACAATACAAGCATGCGCAAATCATACCGAGGCGACGGCCCGATCCAACAGAAATAAATATGCACTTTTCGAAGGTCGACGGCGCGCCTATAGATGCATCTATTAATCTGCCGAGGCATTCAGGCCGGTCCAAAATAAATACACACAGACAGACAATCAGTCAAGAATTCAACGTGGAGCAATTATCCAAGAAAGGCCAATTCTCTTTAATAATTTGGGAAAACGAAGCTTAAGTCTCTTTAGAAATTCATTTATTAATTTAATGTGATTTATCATCCCGCTCGCGAATCATCCATGCGACGCGGGTACATGTAAGATACATGCTCAGATAGCCAATTAGAATTTTATCAAGGAGTAATTATCCAAATAAGCAAATTCTCAGTTTAACAATTCAGGAAATGATGTTTAATCTCTTTCTTAAATTCGTTTACTAATCAAAGGTGATTTAAACTATCCATGTCATCAATGAGTTCATAATTTACTCAAGTATAACATGTTTTTGGGGTCCTAGACTACCCGGACAATAACATAATCGTAGCTACACATGGACTCTCGTCACCTCGTACGTACGTAGCCCCCACAAATAGGAGCACATAATCATTCACTTCACCTATGGGGTAAATTCCCCCTCACAAGATTAGAAAGGAGACTCACCTCGCTCTGAAGACTCAAAATCGGCATTCTACATCCTTCCGAGGACTCCAATTGATGCACCCCGCTCCAAGACTAGCCAATGGTTACGCAAATCCATTAATATATGCTCAAATATTCATTACAAACTAATTTATAGCAATTCCTAACCCCGATTGGAAAGTTGACCAAAACGCCCTCGGGCCCACGTGCCCGGAATCCAAAACTTTTCGAAGATAAAGTTTACCCATAACCTTAGGAAATCAAATATATTATTTTCTCTTAATTCCATACTCAAATCGTGGCTAAAATCCAATATTATAATTTTCTAGGACTTTCTACCAAAACCCAAAATATTTCTACATGATTTCATGCTTAAATCCATACATTGTTAATGTTTTTAACTCACAATAGGTGGGGATAACATACCTTATCATAGATGATGAAAACCCTCTCTTGAAGCTCCCCAAAAATCGCCCAAGCCATGAAAATTATGAGAGAAATGGCCAAAATCCGATTTTTAAAACAACTCACTGCCTCCAGACTTTTTCGCACCTGCGGCCCTTGGCTCGCTTCTGCGCTTCCGCTTCTGCGGAATATGCGCCGCTTCTGCGGCTCCCCCTCATGCCCAGCCTTTCCGCTTCTGCGGCTCTCCGCTCGCAGATGTGGTCCGCTTCTGCGGATACTGCAGCTCAAACCAAATAACCGCTTCTGCGGTTCCCTCAACCGCTTCTGCAGGGCTGCTTCTGTGGTCCCTCTTCCGCAGAAGCGGGTATACCATAAACCAGCAGCCTTTGCTCTCCAAAAATTCCATTTTTTAATCCGTTAACCACCCGAAATCCACCCGAGGCCCCCGGGACCCCAACCAATCATACCAACCAATCCCATAACACATTACGGACTTGCTCGATGCTTCAAATCACGTCAAACAACGCTAAAACCATGAATTACACCCCGATTCAAGCTTTATGAACTTTGAACTTTCCAACTTCTATTTCCGATGTTTAGACCTATCAAATCACGTCCGATTGACCTAAAATTTTGCACACAAGTCATATTTGACATTACGGACCTACTCCAACTTCCGAAATTGGATTCCGACCCTGATATCAAAAAGTTAACCTCCGGTCAAACTTCTCAAAAACCTTCAAATTTCTATATCTAGCCAAATGGCTTCAAAATGACCTACGGACCTCCGAATTCACTTCTGATCGCTCTCCCAACTCCAGAATCACCATACGGAGCTATTCACAGACTCAAAATCCCAAACAGACATCGATAACACTGAAATGCACTTCAAGCCAAACTTAAGAAATTCCTTCTAAAATGCTAACTTCCACGATAGGCGCCAAAATGCTCCCGGGTTATCCAAAATCCAATCCGGGCATACGCCCAAGTCCGAAATCATCATACGAACCTACTGGAACCTTCAGATTCTGATTCCGAGGTGGTTTACTCAAAATTCCAATCCTAGATCATTCTTTCAACTTTAAGCTTCTCAAATGAGAATTTTCATCAAAATTTAACTCCGATCTTCCTGAATTTAAATTCCGACCATGCGGACAAGTCACAATTCCTGAAATGAAGCTGCTCATGGCCTCAGACTACTGAACGACGTGCTAGGGCTCGAAACGACCGGTCGAGTCGTTACATTCTCTCCCACTTAAACATACGTTCGTCCTCGAATGTGCTGAGAACTATACTGAAGTAGTCTGAAATTGATGTTTAACTTCTCATGCACCTCCCCGTGCTACCACAACTTAGCTGAGCACATTGGCTCGATAAATTCTGAAGATATTCCCTTTTATTCAAGCAAATAAGCCTTAGAGCCCAATTCCAACATCCGGAATTCTATGCCAGGCCTGTTTCTAACATACGATCACCGTATCAATCACTATACGCTGTACTCAAACATGATTGCATAACTTTGCTGAATTCACACTCTGCATCACTTTACTCATAGGATCACAATAACATTTCTGTTTGAATTAATCGAAATTCCACGAATTCGATGCTCCCATTGCACCTCATGACCTACATAGGTCTTACTCTAACTATTACAATATCGCCACGACGGATGAGATGCCGAAATTCATAATCAATTGCCGAGCCAACCAATCATCGAGTCTATACTTCTGACAAGAAACATTGCTAGATTCCGAACCAAATAATGATCTTCGCTCCTTAATATACTTCATATGATCAGATTGCACTGATCCTAAGTCCCACAATCTCATCTTACCCAGTACGAACTGCTCAGGCAATAAGTCGCCCCGAATGCGATCACAAGTCTCATATAATGTCACAATGTGCCAATAGGCCACCAATCCGAACACAACACAAACGGAAATCGAACTCTGGAAGGAACTACCTAACCCCCGCACTAATACGGACTTTCTTTAAAAGATAGGAAGCAAAACACACAAAGAAATAGCATATAGAAAAACCAGACTCGACATCACACTGTTGCGGCACGCAACTCGATCCACACATAGATCTCACATAAGGAGATTGCACTTCGAGCTAAATCTGTTCATTATAATAAAATATCGAATTTCGATAGTAAGCACACTAAGTGCATAATACCATCCCTGAGAAAACACATAGAGCTATAGGCTACCAAGCTTAAGCACAACTGTGGTGCGACACTGGATCTGAATCACAAGAGCCATTCTGCTCACATAACATCATTGCAACGCGGAACCTCAACACATACACAATTTCTCAGGCCGTCTCAAAACTCACATGGCGCAATGCATCACTACCTGGGATAGCTGATGACAAAATAACACCTCGACTGTTCCTCCATAGGGAACGCTCGCTGAAATGAACACAACTGGCCTGATACAAAGCCCTGTTCACAAATAAATCAATCCACCGGTCTCAAGCTGATCCTGAACATATCAAATTAAGCCAATGACCTTTCAAAGGTCCATACTAATATTTCCTTCTTCTCATAACACACGAGAACAACCGTCATAACCGGAGCAAACCCTCGGTTCATAACCCAATAAACAAGGTGCCCTCCAGGCATAAATTTTCAAGGCAATGATATTACCCAAATTCCTCATACTTGATTTAAATCTTTAGTAAAACAAATGGCTACATGCCACACTGGTACAATCTTCCCGTGGAACACGTTCCCACAATCTTTCAAAATAAATAACGGGTCTGCACATCTAAACTATCGGACGCGCTAACGCCGAAAAGCGATCCAGAATCCTTAACCAGGATGCAAAATCTCTTCCTCAACACATCGATCTCAGGTGACCCGGAGGACAATTCCAATTTACTCTAATCATTCAACCCTTTCCTTGCTCATCCGAGCCCGTGACATCCTTTCCAACACTGAACTGCAACCATAATCCTCACTTCGTATTTCCATGCTACTCACTGCACCCAATGTGCCAACGTACGATAGAACACGATTTTTCATCATAACTCCAAAATAATTAATATTTTAACACTTCAGCATATACGAACTTTCCACTTAACTCACTTCAGGAGAATCATAGCAATACACAGGTAATTTTCCATAACCGTAGAATGTGCAAATCTGCAAGTAGTGGTCCAAGCCACCATAGCCCTTCCGAAATTTGCTTCCACATAACTAGCCACAAGAGAAGAATGCCCCTGATAAATCATCAATCACGGCGGCCGACAGGCCTCACACATACCCTCACAATTCATACACGTAAC
>MU722669.1:41073-74355 GCA_026770625.1 Nicotiana glauca
GAACTATTTCATATCTTTCAGATGCTACACCACAAGTCAAAATTTCATAGAACATTCAGGGCACCTTCTCATAAGCTGCTACAAAGCTTGATTCTTAGTTGTACTTATAGGCTCGAAATCATCGGGCACCACACTTTAACTTCTGAATTAACTAGGACAATTATTGAGAGCCACCCGCTCTGACTTGGTCCCGAACATAACTCACTCCATAGATCTTATAACACATGAATACTCTCTCGGTGAGACATCTGGCGAAAATCACTTTCTCTGAAACTTGTATCCATACAAGGCATAAATCCTGAATCTTTTTCCAAGTCCGGACATGAGCCAATAAGGACAACCATCGCATGCCTCCAACAATTCATTTGCTCGAATTACCACTTATGGTCTTTTCTCATAGCTGAAATAATCCATCAATATGCGAATAACCAGAAATCAAGCAAGAATTCAACGTGGAGCAATTATCCAAGAACGGCCAATTCTCTTTAATAATTTGGGAAAACGAAGCTTAAGTCTCTTTAGAAATCCATTTATTAATTTAATGTGATTTATTACCCCGCTCGCGAATCATCCATGCGACGCGGGTACACGTAAGATACATGCTCAGATAGCCAATTAGAATTTTATCGAGGAGTAATTATCCAAATAAGCAAATTCTCAGTTTAACAATTCAGGAAATGATGTTTAATCTCTTTCTTAAATTCGTTTACTAATCAATGGTGATTTAAACAATCTATGTCATCAATAAGTTCATAATTTACTCAAGTATAACATGCTTTTGGGGTCCTAGACTACCCGGACAATAACATAATAGTAGCTGCGCACGGACTCTCGTCACCTCGTGCGTACGTAGCCCCCACAAATAGGAGCACATAATCATTCACTTCACCTATGGGGTAAATTCCCCCTCACAAGATTAGAAAGGAGACTCACCTCGCTCCGAAGACTCAAAATCGGCATTCTACATCCTTCCGAGGACTCCAATTGATGCACCACGCTCCAAGACTAGCCAATGGTTAAGCAAATCCATTAATATATGCTCAAATATTCATTACAAAGTAATTTATAGCAATTCCTAACCCCAATTGGAAAGTTGACCAAAATGCCCTCGGGCCCACGTGCCCGGAATCCAAAACTTTTCGAAGATAAAGTTTACCCATAACCTTAGAAACTCAAATATATTATTTTCTCTTAATTCCATACTCAAATCGTGGCTAAAATCCAAGATTATAATTTTCTAGGTCTTTCTACCAAAACCCCAAATATTTCTGCAGGATTTCATGCTTAAATCCATACATTGTTGATGTTTTTAACTCACAATAGGTAGGGATAGCATACCTTATAATAGATGATGAAAACCCTCTCTTGAAGCTCCACAAAAATCGCCCAAGCCATGAAAATTATGAGAGAAATAGCCAAAATCCGATTTTTAAAACAACTCACTGCCTCCAGACTTTTTCGCACCTGCGTCCCTTGGCTAGCTTCTGCGCTTCCGCTTCTGCGGAATATGCACCGCTTCTGCGGCTCCCCCTCATGCCCAGCCTTTCCGCTTCTGCGGCTCTCCGCTCGCAGATGCGGTCCACTTCTGCGGAAAACAAATCGCATCTGCGGATCCTGCAGCTCACACTAAAAACCGTTTCTGTGGTTCCCTCAACCGCTTTTGCGGGGCCGCTTCTGTGGTCCCTCTTCCACAGAAGCGGGTATACCAGCAACCAGCAGCCTTTGCTCTCCAAAAATTCTATTTTTTGATGCTTTAACCACCCGGAATCCACCCGAGGCCCCTGGGACCCCAACCAATCCCATAACACATTAAGGACTTGCTCGAAGCTTCAAATCACGTCAAGCAATGCTAAAACCATGAATTACACCCCGATTCAAGCTTTATGAACTTTGAACTTTCCAACTTCTATTTCCGATATTTAGACCTATCAAATCACGTCTGATTGACCTAAAATTTTGCACACAAGTCATATTTGACATTACGGACCTATTCTAACTTCCATTATTGGATTCCGACCCTGATATCAAAAATTTAACCTCCGGTCAAACTTCTCAAAAACCTTCAAATTTCTATCTCTAGCCAAATGGCTTCAAAATGACCTACGGACCTCCGAATTCACTTCTGATCGCGCTCCCAACTCCAGAATCACCATACGGAGCTATTCACAGACTCGGAATCCCAAACAGACATCAATAACACTGAAATGTACTTCAAGCCAAACTTAAGAAATTGCTTCTAAAATGCTAACTTCCACAATAGGCGCCAAAATGCTCCCGGGTTATCCAAAACCCAATCTGGGCATACGCCCAAGTCTGAAATCATCATACAAACCTGCTGGAACCTTCAGATCTTGATTCCGAGGTCGTTTACTAAAAATTCCAATCCTAGTTCATTCTTTCAACTTTAAGCTTCTCAAATGAGAATTTTCATCTAAATTTTACTCCGATCTTCCTGAATTTAAATTCCGACCATGTGAACAAGTCACAATTCCTGAAATGAAGCTGCTCATGGCCTCAGACTGTTGAACGACGTGCTAGGGATAGAAACGACCGGTCGGGTCATTACAAAGAGTCACCACTATCAAAGAATATTTTTCACAGCAATACAACTATTTTTTTTCTTTTCTTTTCTTTGTCAATTCAAGTGGCTCTTGTTCTTTCAAATCAGTGCACCTTTCTCCTTATTTCATTAGTTCCACTCAAAAGCCAAACCAACCACCCCACACTTTAACTTTTACATAGTTCATAAATAATTCAAGTGCTCATAAAAGGTTACAATGGTTCAAATAGATGGTCAATTCAAACAAATGGGCAAGGCTTGTAATGTGGTTGCCAAAGAAACAAGATTACAGGCTCAGAGGGGTTAACTACGATACATCACAATTAAGCGGGTAAAATATGTATATATGGCTCAACAAGAAATACCTATATCACTTCCAAGACTGAACAAAACTACTATTTTACTTTGCAAACACACGGGACAAGTTCTAGGCATCAAATGCAATGTACAGAATAACACAAAACCTTACACACACATGGCACACAACTCACTCAAGATTGGACTAATCAAGAAACTCTTAGTCAAAGAAGTTAAGCAAAGTTAAAATCATACAATTTAAGGTACTTATACAAGAGTGAAAAACTGAGCCTAAACGTCACAACCAAAGTACTCACTATTCTCAAGGCATAACAAAGTCAAGACTCAAGAGATATTGCTTCAATTCAAAACACAACACAATGGCTCTTATTCTTTAAAAAAAACTAACTACACCCGGTTCAAATAAAAAGCTTGGAAAAGAACCGTGGCCCAAAGAAAAACCAAGGGGGAGTTACAACATTACCTAAAACAAAACAAAAAATCTTTTTTAGTATTTTCTTTAGACATACTTCCCTAAAGAAAACTGTCTAGAAGATCCGTCATCAAGAAAAGTCCAATCTTTTAAAAAAATTATTTAATTAAACAAACACAGCTAAAGTAGCATGAAAAGTCACCAGACAATCTCCTCACCCCACACTTAAAATTGTGCATTATCCCTAATGCACACCCATACATAAAAGAGGGTAAAAGAAACTCCCTGGTAGGCCAAAGGCCGAAGCACTAGCAGTTCATGGGTTACTCAGAATTCTCCCAAGCTTGGTCCTTCGCGCGAGTACCTCACACTTAGTTCCAACCATTTGGTTTGTTGTTCCATCCTTCCAATACCTTTGCTTTCCATGCTCCTAGAAAATAAAAAATTGACACTACAAAAATAATACAGTTAAAAAAATAAATAAATAAATAAAAGAAAGCAATAAAGCTGGGTTGCCTCCCAACAAGCGCTTGATTTAACGTCGCGGCACGACATGAATCACTTTCTGCCTCCAGTTTGAACTTATGAATCGGACCCCAAGTTTTGATTCTGCTCTATGATCATGCTCCTGGGTGGTGGAACGAATCTGACTGGCCCAGTAAAATAATGTAGTATTCTGCACTTCTTGGCGATATGAGGTGTGTAATACCGACTTTCTAGCAAGAAGAATTCCAGAATGTAAGCACTTTGTTCCTCATTCCTTGACTCCTCAAATGGCCCGGACGACTCTATTTCTATATCATCATGTAAACACAATGTGGAAAAATGCTTGGAGTGAGGATCAATGTACTCAACTACATGAACATTGGGACTGTCTACATTCTCAACACTAATGACAATAGAGTCAACTAAATATGTATCCTCAATATCCTTGGTTTATTCTAGTATCTCTTCTACAACATCGACATCCTCAAAATCTAGTGCGATTGATTGTTGGTGTTCTACTCTAGCCTCCTCCTCTAGCTCATCAATTTCTATATCTAATTCACGCTCTTCTTGGATACTATTCACAACATTGGCTTGTTGAGCATTAAAAACTTCAACCACTTGACTCATGTGAACTTTCAAGTTGTGAATAGTTTCCTCCTACCTTTCTATCCGCAGTAGTAATTTACTCTGTTGCTCCAAAATGCACTTTAACATAACTTTGAGCTTCTTTAGGTCAGCTTCCCTAGGTTATTTGTTCCTATTAAATTCACCAAAAAAAGAAGAACCATCAAAGTAAGGGGTTGGGGGAAGGTAAGAAATATAAGCACAACCGTGAAAGTGACCATCTTGACCACCACACATTCCATACATAAGATCGAGTTGGTGCACAAAACTCGCTCTCAGGAATATTTTGATAATTTTGCCCTGGGTGATTTCCTTCACAATATGCATAAGGAGGATCAAAAGTAGAATTACCAACAATAAAATTATCATGATTCCATGATCTCATATTTCTCAAGTAAACAAATAAAACTAAAAGTTCAAACTTGAATCCTAGCAATATGTACACCTACAACTACACCGTTAGTTCCCCGGCAATGGTGCCAAAATTTGATCACGCCCAACTATGCCTTATAAAAAGGACTAAGCGGTCGTTGCAAATATAATTTGGTTTACAAGTCCGGAGTCAAATCCCACAGAGAATTAAGGCTTAGTTATAGTTGTTCAATATCGCTAAGAAACACAAGTCCAAATAATTTTCTAATTATAAAGATTATAATATTTATTTTTATCTAATTAACTAACAAATCTAGAAAGCCATAAAACTATCAATTAACAAGGATAAGGATTGGAGTCAAGATTAAGGAGGTCTAGAGTTATGATATCCCCAATTGTCGGAATCCTTCCCGCTACGTTTTCTATAAATTCGCCTAAGTATTCTCTACCGATCATGAGCGTCTGACTGTCATAACTCTCTCCCGAGTAATTACCATAATTTACTAGACGCACTCTCCTGAGTTACGCTAGCTAGCTTTGTTTATTACAGTTCACTTTAGATTGCACCCAAGGCTTCGTTATCCCTAATTCCGCCTTTAAACCCGCAGTTATAGATCCCTCTTATACTTTGAGAGTGATGTTGTTCAACAACTACCTAAATATGCACTCTCTCCCGAGTTATGCACACTAAATAGGCACAGCTAATTGAGGATCCTGTCAATTAACTACAACAAACATGTAGTTGAACAAATAAAGAAAATACTACGACTCAACAAGAATTTATCCTACAAAAGGTTCCATCAAAAACCCTAGATAACAAATTAGCTATTTATAATAGTATGTAAAATAACAACACTAAAAGTCATAACCAACAATGAAAAACATGGGAAGAGGAAGGAAAAACTCGTAGAAGAATTCCCCACCTTGCTCCTATTGTGTCTTTGCCTCCTTAGGTCGAATATGTGTCAAAAGTATGTCCAACCTCTCCAAAATAGTATTTTTACATGTATTTATACCAAGTAGGGTCGGGCCAAGATGAAAATACCTTCTCCCGTGTGAAATAGGACAATCATTCTGTAAAATTTGAACAAGCGCACTGCAGCGCCGTACCATGCGGTACGTTAGTGCATTTTATTTGCAGCCTCTTATTTCCGTGTCAGGCTTCCATTTACACAGCTGCGCCGTACCTTGCGGTGCCCCATGAGGCGCGGTAGTGTAATTTTATCATAGTGAACTTATTTTGTCCTCTTTTAACATTCGGACTTGGTACACGATCTCCGAAGATGATCCCGGCTTAATGTATTGGGCTTTTACTCAGACTTCAAAGCTCCAAATTGATCAATTTAGCTCCAAATTAACTTTTGAGCTCAGGATCACTTCCTGCAAGGCGTAAAACACGTACTAAGTGCAATTCACTATCATTTGAACTCAAACGCACGTGAAAATGTAGTCATTGGAATGTAGTACTACGGCTAAAATATGGGTTTCTAGCCTAACATCAGCAATTCTTTCCACAAACTTCATACAAAAATTAGAAACCATCACCAAGGCATGAAAGATACAACCAAGTCATGATAATCACAATATAAAGACTCACGGGCATGCTAGACACCAACATATAGATACTCGACACCATGCCTATACGTCGTACTCAACAATTACCATATAGAAAATAAGACTCAACTCCTAATCCCTCAAGCTAAGGTTAGACCAAACACTTACCTCGATGCCTTGAACAAATTTCACGATTCAATTATAGCTTTACCCCTTGATTCCACCGCCAATTCGCTCATATCTAATCACAAATTACTTAATTACATCAATAAATGCTAAATGAATCAACCCAATGCATGAAAATAAATTTTTCAAAGTTTTACCCAAAAAGTCAAAAATTGTCCCCGGGCCCACGTGGTCAAAACCCGAAATTCAAACAAAAACCCGATTACCCATTCCCCCACGAACTCAAATATATAATTTATTTTGAAATCGGACCTCAAATCGAGGTCCAAATCCCCAATTTTTTGAAAACCTAGGTTCTACCCAAAACACCCAATTTCCCCATGAAAATCCTTGATATTATGTTGAAATCATGTTAAAAGATGATAAGAATTGAAGAAAGTTGGTTAAAAATGACTTACAATTGATTTGGAGAAGAAAGGATTCTTGAAAAATCGCCTAAGTGTGTTTGGGTTTGAGAAAATATGAAAAATGGGGTTTAAAATCGGCTAAGTATAAAAATGCAGGTCTCAGTTATGGGAAATCCGAACAAGGGTTCGCAATTACGAACCCTGACCTGCGGATATGGGAAATGCGAGACTGGGTTCGCATTTGCGAACCCTTCAGAAATATTAGACCTTCGCATTTTCAAAATAAAGGTCGCATTTGCGACATCAGGAGCATTGCATTTGCGAGGATAATCCTTGCATTTGCGAGAAGGGATGGCCTGGGCTTACTTAGCAATTACGAAAGACCACTCGCATTTGCGAGCCAAGCTTCGCAAATGCAAATTTTGCAGGCCTGCTATGCTCAGCTGCAATTTCTGCAATTTTTTCTTAAGTTCAACACTCCCCGAAAACACATCCGAAACACACCCGAGCCCTCGGGGCTCCTAACCCAACACACATACTAAATCAATAACATCATACGAACTTGCCCGCGCTATCAAATCACCAAAATGACCTCAATAGCAACAAATTAAACCTCAAAATCCATAAATTCTTTCAAACTTCCCAAAATATCAAATTTTTCAATTTAGGTCCGAATCACGTCAAATGATATCCGTTTTTCATCAAATTTCACAGAAACATCTTAAGTCATATATAAGACCTGTACCGAGTGCCGGAACCAAAATACGAGCCCGATACTAACATGTTCTAATCAATTTTCATTTAAAATTTTAATAAATAATTTCTTCCAAAAATTCATTTCTCGGGCTTGGGACCTCGTAATTCGATTCCGGGCATACGCCCAAGTCCCATATTTTCCTACGGACCCTCCGGGACCTTCAAATAATGGGTCCGGGTCTGTTTTCCCAAAAACATTGACCAAGGTCAAATTAATTCATTTTATAGTCAAAACGCATCATTTTTCACATAGTTTCTCATTTAAGCTTTCCGGGTATGCGCTCGGACTGCACACACAAATCGAGGTAACTCTAAATAATTTTTTTAAGGCCTCGGAATCATAGAATTTAATTTAAAACAAGTGATGACCGTTTCGGTCATCATAGGCACTTATCGCTACCTCCGAGACCGATAGGTAAATTAGAAATTGTTCACCTTCCTCCAGTTACAATAGTTACAGAGGGCTCGATAAATACCTATTCAAATATTTCAAGGCCTACTGGCATTTCGGAGTCCATTTGAAGCTTTTCTTCTTTTTCAGATGTGAGAAGAAGTGATGATATTTTTCTGAAGACTGGAAAATGAACTTGTTTAAAGCGGCCAGTCTTCCAGTTAACCTTAGAACCTCTTTCACATTTGATAGCTGGTTAGAAATGACCTAGATGGCTTTAATTTTATCAGTATTGACTTTGATCCCCCTTTGTGACACCATGATCATTCCCGTTATTGTTACCAGATCAGATGTCGTCCCCCCGGCTCCATCAAAGATGACTTCACCTCTCGGGGTGTCATCAACTATTTATGTTGTTTGGTTTGCGGGAGCACCTAGGGGAATAGTACCTCTTCCATTCGCGTTTTTGGAAGCACTCGATAACTCTTGCCTCAACTCTGTCATGACCTGATTTTGTCGCTAGAGATGGCCCATAATAGCCTTTTATTGTTACCTCAAGATTCTCACAGTTTTTGCAACGTGATCGTCTTCAACATCATCAGGAGTTGCCTCCCGAACATGTCATGAATATTGCCCGCCATGGATTGGCGTGTCCACATCCTCTTTGTTGCGGATATTACTGATCGAATCTTCGTGTTGAGGTTGATTTCCTTGGGCATCAACATTGTGTGCAATGTTGACTTTATTATCTGCCATTTTTAATGTTTTTTGCTAATAAACAAAGAATTAAATAGATTAGCAATAGATGCAAGGATCAACTCAATTACACAACTGTCTAAGTCCCACGGTGGGTGCCAAACTGTTTACCCGTAAAATAGTACAGTAGAATTTGTAACATAATTTATAGACAAGCAAATCGATCTGATCCCAAAATGATAAGTAAATTAAATAAAATACAAGACTTATTATTGAAATTGAGATAAGACAGTAAATAACTTGCTTCCGAGAGTAGAGCTTCTAAAGGCAGTAATCAAAATATCAACAAGCAAGAAATAATGTGCTGTTGAGCTTTAGAATAATATGTACCATACGTTTGTCAGAAAATTTATGTCTCTTACAATGGTTGTTGAAGTCACTATTTATAGCTGCACCTAGGGAACAAGGTCCTAGGATCAAGCCCCTCTTATATGATAATTATGGGGGTCATTGATAAATGTGTAATGGTAGGTTATGAATGCCAAAGTTCTCTATAACAGATTGTGTATTTAATAGTGAAGAATATTCTTCATTGAATGTCATTGGGTAGCAAACATTCATTTGTCTTCAGTAGTAATATTCCCTTCGGGGTCTTCCCGGTGCCAACCGAATCTGTTGTCTCCAGCGTTGGTTTTTACTTGTCTCGCTTTCGTCTGTCTCCAGCGTTGGTTCTCGATAAAGGAAGTAATTAAATACTTTAACCATAGTTAGGGATTTATTTTATTAATTAAATCCCATCCATTTATTTTTAACCATGACAAGTGTCTCTAATCCAAGTAGGAACTTGGAGAAATTAAGAGACTAGGAAATGGAAGGGAGTTAAATCTGTACCATAGGGTTTGCATGCGAATGATGGATCTACTTTTGGTTTTTCAAATGGGGAGAAATTCAAAAATAGCCAGATTTACAAGTGGTCATTCAAAAATAGCCACAGTTTCAAAAGTAATCGATATTTAGCCACTTTTCATGTAAAGATAAATCTGAATGAAAACACTGTTCAAAATTCGGAAAAATACTCCAACATAATATACTGGAGTCTCAGTATAATATATCGGTCCAACATAATATACTAGAGATTGGAGCACCAGTGCTCCATTCTCCAATATATTATACTGAACCAGCAAAGTATACCGGTCCAGCATAATATGCTGGAAGTTCATACACAGGTGCACCGAACTCCAATATATTATGCTGGACCAGACTCTTTTGCAGCAAAATAGTGGTTATTTTTTAATAACTTGACAAACGCTGACTATTTTTGAATGACCAGTTCAAAAACTGGCTAGCCCCATGATATTTTAACTCTCAAATGAGAACTGTAAGTGAAAAGGCTTAGGCTTGGCCCAGTTTGTTGAACTGGAGGCAAAGTGCAGAAATAGCCCTTTTTAGGACCCCCCATATATATACTTTTTTACCGGGGACCCCATTTATAGAATATTTGAAATTGACAACAACAAAAAATTAAATTAAAATTGAGTCGTGTTAGAGTCTGACATGCCGGTCTGAAGCAAAAAAATTTAGGAAAAGACATCAGGCAGTCACTTTTAAGCATGTTGTTTAAAATATTCATGTATATATATTATAAGATTAGGAAATTCACTCAAAATTCAGAACATCGTTTCCTAAAATTCAAAATATATACGGATATTCGAATCTTTTGTCCTAAATTTTAAATTAGTAGTTCAAGAATTTAGGACACTTAGTGCTGAACTTATTGGCAGCTCAAATTTTAGGACACTAAGTCCTGAATTCTAAATTAGCAGCTCAAAAATTTAGGATACAAAAATTTAGAATATTTAGTCTTGAAGTTTTGATGAATTGGCCAATCTTTAAATATATTATAAAGTGTGGATATATTTTAAATAGCAGGCTTAAAAATGGTTATTGGTGCACTTCGCCCATTAAGCTTTAATTAATTTGAAAGGAAAATTTCTTCGAAAAGGACAACTCGGGACGATTGATGAATGAAAAGAAAGAAAGGTAAAATTAAAAGTAATGTTGAATCTTGGAAATCCCATAAACTCTTGAAATATTCACAAAGAGATCATCTCAAAATTTTTATAAATTCATGAAATATTCACAATATTACAAGTAATAAGTACACGGAGTCCTAGGAAAATATTAACCCTTCCAGACTTTTCATAGGCGGAGTTGTAGCTGGCAAAAGGTGATCGATAGACACCCTTTGAGAAAAATTATAGTGTATATAAGTTGAATGTTACAATTTTGACATACATATTAAACACCCGATGAAATCCTACTCGGTAGAGTGTAGGCACACGAATGAAATCAAGAGATGTCAAATTTGACCCACAAAATTAACTTTAATATTTCTGAAAACTTTCCCATATCTTAAGAACATCTGATATCAGAGTAAACCTGTCAAACGGGCCGGGTCAGACCGAAACCGGACCGGCCCAAATCGATTAAAATCGGAACTGGACCGGCCCGGTTCATAGGGGGTCGGGTGGGCTGGGTTGATGGGGGAACGGGTTTGTTCCTTTTAAAAAAATTAATGGTTAACCGGATCCGGTAACCCGGTCCGAATGAACAGTATCCAAACCGGTTTAACCGGCCCGGAAAAATAGCTATAATTTTTATTTTTATTTTTTTTATTTCTGGCAGGTGTGGGTCCCATTGACCGTTGGCAATGGTCAGAAATTGGACTGATCCGTTAGCCAACGGATCAATTGCAAAAATAGCCTTTTTTTTATATTTTTAACCCTTTTTGATTTTACAAAAATAACCTTCTCCAAAACTATAAATACCCCCCATCTTCTTCATTTCTCACTCAAATCTCATTTCTCTATCTCAATTTCTCTCATTCTCTTATTCTCCAATTTTCAAGACTTCAAGTATTCAATTCATCCTTTCATCTTCTAATTTTATTTGGCTTTTTTTTCTTGAATTTAATTTATCGTGTTTTATCATTCGGATTTTGAAGTTTATACATTTGAACTTCAAATTGAAATACTTGCTTGACATTTGTTCGTGGTAACATCGGAATTGCGTAATCAAGTGCTAAATTTATTGTCCAATTCGGTGCACTCCCTCCAACTCTTTCTCTTATTTAATATTTAATTGCATATTTATTTTGTGCTTATACTTTAATTTTTATAATATGTTTAGTGCTGCTAAAAGAGCGTGTAAAAAAGTTACTAGTAGGGGTGAAAATAAAAAAAGAGGTAGTCCTGCAGCTTCTGGTAGTAATAGTAATAACTCATTATCATTTACATATGTTTCTGAATCATCGCCTAATGATAATGTAGATATAGATTATGAACAATTACAAGAAGATTTTGGAATAGAAGATAATGAAATAGGAATAGAAGATGAGATACCACCTACACCTACTAGTGCTGGAGTTGGTAGTATTGGAGTTGGAGTTGCTAGTGCTACAAGGGGTGGTGGTCGTGGCACCACTCCTGGTAGACCACCTGTGGCTCCGACTTCTACTCGTAGAAAAAGAAGTAAGGTTTGGAATTTTTTTGAAATAATAGAAGGTACTGATAGAGTTAGATGCAAAATTTGTAACGATACTTTTAAACATTTGACTGGAGGAAATTTAGGTGGGACTGGGACGCTTAGTAGACATATGAGAATTGACCATCCCATAGAATGGGGCACTGATGGGGATGCAAATCAAACAACTATTAACCCTACTACTGGAGGTCTACTAAAATATGATAAAATGAGGGATCGTGAGGAGTTAGCAAAAATGATTGCTTTGGGTTGTCTACCTTTTTCTTTTGCTTCTTCATCATATCTTATTATGTATATTCAAAGGATTTACAATCCTTTATTTAAAGGTATCCCTAGAAGTACTTGTAGAGCTGATATCTTTAGACTTCATGGACAATATCAAACATACATACGTTATTTGTTTAGCCACCTTCCTTCTAGAGTTTGTCTAACTTCTGATATTGGCCATGCTGTTAATGGAAATGATTATTTGACAATTACATGCCATTGGATAGATGATAGTACTTGTATGCAAAAACGTATTATCGCTTTTAAATATGATGAAGATCAGAGTCATACTGCTGCGTTTATAAGTAGTACTATTGTTGAAGTTGTTGAATTTTATAATCTAAACAAAAAAGTATTGTGTATGTCTTTTGATAATGCTTCTAACAATAATGCCGCAATTTCAATTTTAAAAATGCATTTGCAACCACCTCTTGATGATATTTTTCATGTTAGGTGTGCATGTCATGTTTATAATTTAATTGTTAAAAGTGGCCTTGATTTATTTTCAGTTGAGATTACTCATGTTAGAAGAGCAGTTGGTGTTATTCAAGGAAATAATAGACAATCTAGAACAAAAGAATTTAAGACTAAGTGTATCCAGTATAACCTTAAACCTAGATTCATGCCAGACGAAATTGTTACTAGATGGAATTATACATATATATTTTTAAAATGTTGCTACAAATATAGATTCCCAATAACTGAAGTTGCTAATGCACATTGTACTGATCCAAGGCGTATGTTAACAAGTGATACTTGGGAGGTCATTAATGATGTTGTTAAATTTTTACATAAATTTTATACAGCTACTGTTGAGTTTTCTGGAGCATATTACCCCACTGTTACTATGGCTTTAGTACATATAGCTGAAATTTCTTTTCTACTATCTGAATTTAAGAAGAAAGAAAAATATAAGGATGTTGTTGAAAAAATGCAAGCAAAATTCAAAAAATATTTCTTTCCAATTCCTCCGATTTACTTAATTGGTGCAGTTTTAAATCCTTCTATTAAAATGTCTGATTGTCACCAATTAATGAATGCTTTATATACTTATATGGAGATTGGACCAACTGAAACCCCAGATTTATATGTCTCTATGAACAAGCTAAATGAATATTTACAACAACTATATAATTATTATGCAAATGAATGTGATGATGCTGCTCGTGTTGTAAGCAATATTAATCCCACTATGCAATGTAGCACTTCTGCTACTGTGGATGATGAAGAAGACCTTGATAGTTTTAATATTTTTTCTACATTTTCTAACACTCAAACCAGTAGCAGGAATATTGATGAACTTCAATTCTACTTGCAGAAGCAAAAGGAGCCTCGCACAAAGGAATTTTCACCGTTGGGATGGTGGCATGAAAATGGAAAGCAATTTCCTGTTCTTTTCGCTATGGCTCGGGACGTGCTGAATGTGCCAATTTCTACTGTTGCATCGGAGAGTGCATTTAGCCAAGCAAGACAACAACTTGGAGACACCCGCCACTCATTGGGAAGCAATGCTTTGGAAGTTTTAGTATGTTTCAGAGATTGGATTAGATCGGAACGAAGAAATCAAGGAAAGGAAGATGTTGATAGCCCAGAAGACGAGGAACTTGGAGATATATTAACACATGGAAACCCATCCGAATTTAACACTCCAGAAGAAGGTCAATCGGTTCATATTGATTATGATGAACTTACTAAGGCGATGCAAAACATTTGAAATTACTACTTTACTTGTTGAAAAAAATGTAAACCTTTCATTTTGTAAGTTTGAAACTTTAAATTAAGAAATAAAAGTAGCACTTGCAATAAGTGCAATTTTTTCCCATCTTACTTGTATAGTTGTATTCTTAATTTTTTATAACATACTTTGTATTAATATAACTTACAATAGTTAATTAGTTATACAAAATTTCAATTAATGAATGCTTTATATACTTTTTGTTAATTTACCTTTTAAAATGCAAACTTTAATTTTGAATTTTGAAATAAATGTAGTACTTGCAATTTATAAGTACAATTTTTTTTCCAACTTCCATGTATTCTTTAAATTAATACAAAGTATTAATATAACTTACAATGGTTATACAAAATTCCAAAAAAAAATTAAAAATACACTAAACCCGGCCCGGCCCGGCTCCCTCAACCCGTAACCCTTATGGTTCAATTTTTACCCGGATTAACCCAAACCCGTTAAAAGCCAACGCGTAACCGGCCCAGAACCGGACCCGAACGGGTCAAAAAAATAGGCCGGCCCGGCCGTTAGACACCTTTATATCAGAGTATCCACGTACAACCGTTTTGCACAATAATTCAAAATTCTCTGCTGCATCTGAAGCAGTGCCCATTTAATCTGAGCAGTAAAGGTGTAAAAGAAATTATGTTAGGAGATTTAAGGAAAAAAATGTTTTTACGTTAGGCTCTAACGATGCAGTTTCCATTAGATTAGGCAAGGTCAGCAATATATGAAGTATGGTTCTCTGTTACAGTCTTAGTAGCAAATAAACATGTAATAAAGTATATCCTACAGAATGATAATCAGAAGAATATAATGGAAAGGTATTGATAATGCCAAAATAATTCTTGGTCTCACAGCTTGTCTTAACTCCCTTCTAATTGTGTCTATAAATGCTGGAAGGGGGGCCATTAAACTAATACTGTCAAAAAAGATCTTAAAATTTCATAATGTTTAAACAACCAATATACAATGTCCTAGAGTAAATACATCATCTTGGACGTTTAGCGCCAAGGGGAAAGGATACTCGCTGAGAAGTACCTTGAGGCACATCTGCCTTTTCATGAGAAACACTTGGATTTTGGGTTGGGGCTGGGTTGGGATCAGCACTTTCTTCATCCTCCTCCGTTTCTTCTGGTTGGCTAATTTGCTTCTTCGCAATAGCTAGTTGATAGTTTGGGTTGATCAATGTATCTTGTTCAGGAGGGAGTGATACTCCAGGCCCAGCAATTGATTTCGGCAATGGGATCTTGTTTCTGTTCCTAGCCAGCTCCAGTAGGACCTGATAAGCGAGAGATTATCATAATTTCTGAAGAGTAAGAATTTGAGCACAGATGACAAGTGAGGCTCCAGTAGAAACTAGAAAGAGTACTTCGTCCCAACCAAAACATTGGGGGTTAGAGTTACCAATGAAGCAAAGTTGGAATGGGCCACCATTGACTCCTAGGGAATGGGGCTTTTTGGGGGGTGGCTGGGTTTGGTCTACCATATCCCCCCAAAAGGGGGGGGGGGGGGGATGGATACATATGCAATTAAAATTTTAATTCATCCAACAAGAGCTATCTATAAGTATTATGAGGCAGAAAGTGTCACACTGTAAAATGAAGCTAATCTGTCAGATAGCTAGAGAAGTCGGGCATAGTACTGCTAGTCGCTTGTGAAATATAGTCAACAAGAATGAAAAACAAAAATTAAAACATAGTTCATAGCTGGAAATGTTTTTGTATAAGAAGTACTTCACCAAATCTTTCTCAACTCAATGACAGGAGTCATATCCAGCAAGTCCTACTCAAGTAAATACCTAAGAACCAGGTAGTTCCGAAAGAAAATAATACCTAAAATATGAAACTTGATTTTTGGAAGTCTTTTGGTTTATGATAACTAATGGTCTAACTTCATTTAACTGGAGTATTCTACAAGTATTCAGTTTGATTTGGTCAAATCGACGTTGTTTATTTGGTAGTCTATGCAGCCTTCTTTGGTGATTATCCTAGGAAATTCTCTAGACGGGATTAAAATGTTATTTTTCTACTGTTCTTCTTGTTGTCTTTTAATCAATCTCTTGATAATACTATGAATTGCCAGAACCCATTCACAACTTAAATTTTTGTAGAACTTTCAGCATATTCTGTTCTTCATAAAGCTGAAAATTTTCCACACCACTATCCCCAACATTCAACCACCAATACCTTCTCAACAATTCCTGAAAGCCACGGTAATTAACCACATACTATGACCATATTTACTTCAAGCCCATCATTTTAGTTATTATATAATCCTTCATTTCAGTGTCGTTTTTACTTATCCTTCCTAGACAAGAAAAGGCAAAATATTATCAATTTCACCATACACCTAAGAGGTCTCTAAGAAAGGTACGAATCTTACGCCTCGGAATAATTATCAGCACAACAAAGGATCTGATAAAGATTTAGTACCTCACGTGGCGGGGGTTGTGAGAAGCTGAAATTAACTTTCGACTGAATGGCAAGCTTGATATCATCAGAGTCGATGGAAGCTTTCCCTGCATGCTCTGAATAGACCTGTGCATCCGAGAGTACATCAACAACATACCGATACCACAGTTCTAAGAATTGATGAACAACTCGAGGCTCAAAATCATCAACACCCATTGATTTTAGCAACGTCTTCACAATCTGTGCATCCCTTGGCAAGTCCTCTTCCCCGCCTTCAGCCATTTCTTTGAAGGTTCAACCTTACATAGAGCCAAAATTCACCTTCAGAGTCGTTTCCTAAACGTCAGTAATGCCTCTTTAGTGCTAACAGCGAAAAGCAGAAACAACATATCCCTACTGTGGATTCAAGAATCTAGCTCGCAACTGGCCCAAAAATGTGCTACTAATCATCAAATACCAAAAAGCTTGATCAATCAAATGACAAGGAAGAGCAAAACCACTTATTTTAGTTATTAGTATACCTGGAAAAGAACCAGCACCTGTATAAAATCCACTCTGCTACTTTTTCTATAAGTAAGAGAATTCTATACAACAAACCGATCAGCTTGGGATTGAAGCATTATTGTTGTAAAAGTATTTCATATACACCAGCTAAAGTAAGCACTAAATTAGGTTTACTAAAAAATTACAACTCTTCTTTTTCTCGACAGGATAACTCTGACCACGAAGGATTAGACAAAATGCTCACAATTCAAGGTGTACAAAATACTCAAACTTGAAAGCAAAACTTTGACAACCATTTCTCTTTTCTTATTTGCGTATATACTTAGACTGAACAGAAGAGATTGCAGCAAAAGAGAATAGGTTACTCTTTAATGAAAGAGAAATTTGAAAGAGAAAGAGAGAGAGAGAGTGTGTGTGTGTGTCGCCGTTGGAAAGGGAACTCACCGGAGAAGTCGCCCACGGTACTGGGATTGACGGAAGGAAGAGGGCAACGGCTAGAGCGACTGGAAGAGATTTCGATTTGGGCATTCGGAAAATACTACTACTACTTTTGACGGCTTTGTTGGAGGTATTTGAGACCCATTTTTTTTTTATTTGACCCGATTTTAAAATTTAATTATCAAACTCGTTAATTGGATTTAAAATTTACAGAAAAACGAAGGTAATTTTGAAATTTTTCAATCATAATCATGCAACAACATATATATATATATATATATATATATATATCGTATCAGTAAGAGTAAAATAATAAGTTTAAAGTTAAACTATTTTTGCGACATAGTAATATAGTGGAAATGCGGGAGAAATTTAAAAATAGCCAGATTTACAACTAGTCGTTCAAAAATAGCCCAGTTTCAAAAGTAATCGAAATTTTGCTACTTTTCATGTAAAGATAAATCTGAACGAAAATACTGTTCAAAATCCGGAAAATATGCCCGCATATTATACGGGAGTTCCAGGATAACTATGCTGGAACTCCCGTATAATATGCGGGAGTTCAAGTATAATTATGCTGGAACTCCAGTATATTGAGCATCGTTAGGGGTGTTCATGGTTCGGTTTGGATCAGTTTTTTCCTAAAAAAAAATCAAACCAAGTAAGTTAGTTTTTCAAATATTAGAACCAAACTAAAACCAATAAGGTCGGTTTTTCTCAATTCAATTTATGTCGGTTTTTCGGTTTTTTTTTGTTATTTATTGGTTTTTTCTTAAATATAAGACATACACTACTAAAACACATATTTCGGCCACATTTTCAATGTAACAGTATCAAATCGATTGCCCTTTGAGAAATCTATTATTTACCAAGATATATTGATGATAATTGAATCAAATAGTGATGGATAATTTAAGAACTCAATTAAAAATATATTATTTTTAACACAAAATAGATGCTTACACTAAACAAAAGAAAACTATCAATCAAACTAGAATGTAAAGGTAAAGAACTATATTAAACGTGCAAACTATTAACATTTACCATAAATTTTTTGAAGGTTTGTATAAAAATATGCATATATATAGGTGAAATTATAAATTTGAAATAGATACTCATATAGTCGGTTTGGTTCAGTTTTTTTTCTATTAAAACCAAAACCAAACCAAATTTAGTCGGTTTTAAAAATTCAAAACCAAAACCAAACCAAACCAAATAGTATCAGTTTTCTTGGTCGGTTTGATTTGGTTTTCGGTTTGGTTCGGTTTTTCGGATTTTAATGAACACCCCTAAACATCGGTGCTCCGGTCTTCTGTATATTATACAGGAGTCAGCAAAGTATACCGGTCCAGCATAATATGCTGGAGTTCGTACACAAAATGCACCGAACTCCCGTATATTATACGGGGTCGGTCTCTGTTGCAGCAAAATAGTGGCTATTTTTCATTGACTTGGTAAACGCTGGCTATTTTTGATTGACCAGTGCGAAACTGGCTATATCGTGCTATTTTGACTGGAAATGACACTAGGTAGCCACTTTTGACCATGCTGTTTAAAATATATTCACAGTTTACAGCGTATTTAAAGATTAGCCAATCCGTTCAAACTTGATAACACGACATACTGAAACTTCAGGACATCGTTTCTTAAAGTTCAAAAATTATATCCAAAAATTCAAACTTTATGTCCTGAATTTTAAATTAGCAGTTTAAAAATTCAGGACAATCCTGAATTTCAAATTAACAGTTCAAAAATTCAGGACACTTAATCTGGAGTTTCAAATTAGCAACTTAAAAATTTAAGACACAAAGTCTTGAACTTCAAATTGGCAGCTCAAAAATTTAGAATACTTGGTCCTGAGGTTTGGGCAAATTAGCAAATCTTTAAGACATTATAAATTGTAATTATATTTTAAATAGCAGGCTTAAAAGTGGCTATAGAACACTTCGCCCATTAATATGTGCTAAAGAATGAATTCTTATTTTTACCATTCAAATAGGACTCATGAGTCATGCCTCTAGGCTCTAGCTAATGGAGGATTAAAAAAAAAATGTCATTAAGAATTTATTTAGAAAATGGAGTCAAGTTTTTTTCAATTTGACTACTTTAATCTGTAATGGGAGAGGTTTCACAGAGCAATTGGATTTTAGCGCTTAGAAAGGAAGTCTATCAACAGTCATTTTAACAATTCAATGTCTAAAGCCAGAACTTTTTCTCACTATTTTAAGCCAGAACACTTGAAAAACTTTTGATCTATGCGAAACTTGGAATTTAGGTGTAAATACACTGCTGATGTCCATCAAATATGACATGCTTTATGTTTTAAAGAACAATTATGGTAAATGACTGAAGCAGTGCACTAAATCCACTTTAAAAGAAGCCACTGCAGCTAACTTCTACTTGCAGCAGAAGCTGCATTCCATTTGGCTTGAAAAATTGCTATGAAACCAAAAGAGTTACACAAGCTTAAGCATTAAAACGGAAAGTAATTTGAAATGTTTCTTCCAAAACTGAAAGTTCCATCTCTTCAATTTGAAACGAAACACTACCTTTAGGGATCGTTTGGTATGAGAGATGAGGGGTAATTAATCCCGGAATTACATTTAAAATGAGTTTATCCCACGATTGATTGGGATAAAATCGTGGCATAGCCAATCTCGGAATTAGTTATCCCGAGATTGTACTATTTTTTTATCCCCATAAGAAAGTGGAATAACTAATCAACAACAACCCACTATAATCCCACAAGTGAGGTTTGAGGAGGCTAGTGTGTACGCAGACTTAGACCTTACCCATACGCCGTGGGGTAAAAAGTATGTTTCAGATAGACCCTCGGCACAAGATGTAAAAAGACAATAGACCAATGATAACAACAGAAGCCATAAAGATAGAAGAGGTGGAATAACTTTCCCGAAATAATTAATCATGAGATAACTTGTTTACCAACCAAACAACCCCTTAGGTTCTTCCACGAAACTCATCTCTTTTTCTCTTGGACAATCCAGTGTGAGACAACTATGAGTAATCATACAGAAAGCATCGACACAAGTGAAGCAGCGGAGAAATGAAGCAACTTTACAGAGTATTGCAGACATGAGATGCAATTCCATATATTCATTTCCTGTGAAGCTAAGTGTAATTTGCAACAATTGGGGTGGCAATAACATTATAAGAGTTTGTTCAAGTTCAAAACTCCCTTTTTCTCAACGTTTAATATATAATTCCCTAATTTAAATGAGATTTAACATTTCCTAGCAATGAATTCACATGTAAATATATCATCCAAGGTCAATAAAAACTTCCCAGCACCCAAGACAGGAACGATATTTAAAATAGGCTCGGCATTTACTTTAACTCTTTGACTCATCTGAGCAAATTCATTAAAAACATCAGTGAAGACTTGAGACAATGCTCCATGAGGGATATTGAGACTACTTGCAAAGTAGAGCCTGAAATTCTGCAAAAGGAGAGACTGTGTCAGAGGACTAGAATACTTTATCAGGGATGAGTGAAGGGGTCTAGAAAAGGGCACATTGTAAAAGAAAGATCTTCATCTTGTGAAAATTTGTGAAATCAAAATGTTGAGTCGGGGAAAGAAACTTACCATTACGTCGTCCCAAGAGAAATTATTCTCCAAAAGGACTTTATCAAGACGATAAATACAAAATCTTGCTATCATTATGACTTGTTCTTTTTCAACAGGACCTTTGGACTTGACACTGGCATGACCTGCAACATTGGCCAGGGAGCAGATTTTTGCTGCAAGTTCTTCGGTAACTGAAAGAATTGCTGTGCACACTTTCCCATAAGCAACACATTTCTGAAGGCAAACATCATGCCACGTTTCATACTCAAAGCCCCAATAACCTTGTCCTGTGGATTGATACTGCATGGCATGGTCACTTGGAGCCGACATATACTCCCCAGTGTAAAGCATGGGCTTCACTTCAACCAGTGCTCTACATAGAGGAACTGTATTCAATAAAATGTTTGACGAGAAACGCAGATAAATAACAGGCCATTTTGTTCTCATGTCATACTGCCGGCAAGAAAAACAACATAAGCCATAACAAGAAGCACAACTGTAGAGGGAAATAAAACAACTACAGCAGATACCAACTACTTTACAGCTAACTATCCGCATCACAGTTCTTGGAAGCGCAAACATTAGAGTGTCATTTTATACTATGGTCAAGGGAGCACCTCAAAACACAAATTACCTTTTTGGCAGATCAGGAACAAGAATATATAGGAAAATTGGATTTAGGACTCTGGTCTTCTTTGCGCCCTCAGCATGGAGGGACTTCATTTGATTAAGAAGTGCTTCTGTCTTGTTCTGAACAACAACTCTTTCTGATGTTTCCATGGCTGCTGAACAATATACGACAAAGACTATGGCTGATGTAGATATTGAACAATTAAAGCTTCTAGCTACTGATTCACTGTTTTCCAGAGCCTGATCAAGTTCAGCAACTGGACCTCCTTCACAGAGCACCATTGTGGCTGGATCAAGCCCCAGCTGTCCTGCCATGTGTAGTATGTCATTGTGCAATGTAGCCTGCAACATAATGATATGGTAAATGAATCAGAAGCAAATCTCCAATATGACAATTCTCCTGAGTCCTGATAGCAATTGAAACTAGAGATATGTAGTTAATTATATGATTTATATCAAAGTAAGAAGCAAGGCGGATTTAAAACGATAATCGTGTTGCCCAGGAATGACATGAATGATATAGTATCTGAAAGATTAGTACCTGGCTGTATGGACCAATACAACTAGGGGCCCAGCAAGAAATGCTTTGTACATGCAAGACCTTTTTAGTAGGATCATTTGCCACTAAAACTTCAATATATGCCCTCCCTAAACCAACTAGCAATAGAGGGAGCTCAATGGTAGACCGTGATGGTACGCCAAAACGACACTTCTCCTGAGTAATATATTTGACATAGGTTTCATTTGCCACTGCAAACTCATCCATATCGGCAATATAAAGATGGATATACAGTACACTTTCCCAAGAGCAACCATTTTTTACGAGCAGAGCTTCAATTCTCATTAAAACAAACTCCAGATCCTCCCGCAAATCTGGCAATCACAAGGCTAAATGCATTGGAAACTAAAAAGATATAGAGGAGATATGAGAGGAACTAGATCAGAGAGAGAATTCAACGTATAGCACAATACCAGATAAGATCCACCTACAACATTAACCTTCTGCCATAACTCGATGTTTTTACCTGCTGAATTTTTACAGGAATCTTGGAGCCAGCAAGAAATAGAAAAGATATCATCCTTCTTTGTTTTTGAAAATTTGAGCTCCTTCTTACTGACATCTGGTCGCTTAGAGCTTACAGCAACAAATCCACCAACAGCTTCGCCTTCTTGTTGGGCATCTCCATGCACTTCAAATACTTTATCCACGTTCTCCTGGAAAACATTGCTGCCTTCATCAATGGCATTTGAAGATATTGACTCTACCTTCCTTTCGAGGTGGAATGCCAGGGGATGGACGATGCCAACAGGGGCTATGGCATCTGAAGAATGCAAGACGATTTGAAATTCATCCAGCACAATCCGCGCATTCTGCGAGAGTAAAAAAATAACACGTGATAAAGCAAGAAAAGGGACATAACTTTTAAACATTAGATCCATATTCTCCGACTCTCTGTCGCATCATTTTTACTTCACTTGACTTTTGAAGTTCAAATTGAGCTTTACTCAGCCATTTCTTGGACTGCACAATGCAATTTCGCCCACCAAAAAATAAAATGAATAATAAATCCCCACAAAAGATAACTAGATGCAAAAATTATGTACAATCGCACTATCATTATTCAATTTGACTTATGAAATGAAACCTAAACAAAAATCATGGAACAGAGGGAGTAGAATGTTCCCCAAAGCACTGGTAATACTATATCATGGAATTAGTAATAAAGCTAGCTTTCTTTTTGAGACCATATAGTGCAACCATATGCTTCCTGCCTAGGACCACCCAGAGAGAGAGAGAGAGATATGAAATACTTGCTTTAAACAGAGGGCAATCAAGGGTTAATGATTCATACTCTCCACCTTCACCACAGACATTTATTCCATATAACCTGCCAAAAACAGACATAAAATGAGGAAAAATTGAAGTAAAATAATGCCCAAATTTTTGCTAACTGAATCATACTCTTTTAGCTTGTGGAGATGGGACTCCAGAAATACTAGCTCTTTTCCCAAGTGTTTTGAGGGGTCCAATCCAATAGCAGCAACCTAAAAGATTCAAAAGTACAGCAACTAAACAAAGAGAAAAGCATCACTTCTCATCCAATTTCCAAGAAGTTGAGAGAAACGTCTATCCTGAGGTGCATTTATAAGGAAACACTTAAACAATAGCAAGCAGCCACTTGTGCCACACACAATGCCCTACAGCTGAAAAGAACTTTTTGGCTTTATCATCTCTGTCACTGAAAAGATCATTAATTATTTTTTTATATCTAATATGGATTAATGAGCATGTAAACCAATCGATTTCGCAGAGATCTGACACTTCTGAAAGATAAATGCTTTCTTAAATTATATTTCTATGCTCAGCGAATGTCAAATATCATATTCTGAATTGGAATAATAGAAACATAAAAAGTCTCAGTTCTGGGAAATAATCGAAATTCAAAGAATTAGTATCTCCAATTTCTAGCTAAGATTCTGGAGCAAAGAAAATGGATTTATTGCACATCTGTTTGTAAGAAAGGGGGGAAAAGGTGAATTTCAGGTTTTAGCGATGATATTTTTGTGCATAGCTCAAGATAAATGTATATGCGTTTCTCATATACATGCACTGACTTGGTCGTGTACCTTGTCAAGAAAACTCTCGAAAGAACAAAAACTTTTATGAGCAAGTCAAAATACAACTTCAGCTAGCAATGGATGTAACAGCAGCTTACTCAGCTTCTACTGAAGAAAGTCAAAAATCTTTGGTTTCTTTCTCCTATAGATATTAATTTCATGAAAAAGTAGGAGTTTTCTTTTTGATGAAGGAGTTTTCTTCTACTCATTCTCCTACAATAAAACTTTAAGCTAAATCAGTTTGGTTAACAAGAAAAAGTCTCCATAGTTTCTCGCTCTACATAAATGACATTTTGATGGCACTGTCAATCCCAAATTTAAGCGGTTCCCTCAAATCTCAAGCCATTCACTGATTCCTCTGTTCCTCAAGAAAAAGGTAGAGTGACAGAGAGAACTCCATCCCAAAAATGCAATCACAAACCCCCAGAAGTATAATAATTACATGAGAAATCTCACATAGAAAGAGCTTAGAGATCCCTACCTTCACTAATATTGCAATAATTCCACTTCTTATCTGCCGGGGTTGAGGGGACAAAAAGAAAAGAAGAGAACTTCAGCTCAAACTTGGAACTGCAATGATTAATTTCAATATTTCTAGATCTATCACATATTTACCATTTCCTGTAGAAGAAATGATTGATCTTGCTTCCATAGGTAAGCCAAAGAAACAAGCCCTAACCTTGAACATACACTTTCCACTCGTAATCTCTGGTAGTCAGATGCAATTGCACCAGAAGATACTGCATCAACAGAAGGTATCTGTCTTTTTACCTCATTCAACAATATAAACATATCTTCAACTTCATCACCAGGAGTCATGCTGTAACTTAGGTCATGATGCCTGTAAAATCAAACTACAAAAGTTACAAATAAATATTAAGCTGCAGGTACGTTAGCTTCTTTTAACATCTATGTCTTGTTCAAGTTAACAACTACATTGCTAACAGCTTACAGAGATTATTCAGGCAACATTATTAGAGAAACAATTATTTGTTCATTCTATCTGCCTTTTTAAATAGAATAAAGCAAACCAAAACTAAGATAATTTCACATCTCCATTCTTTTGACAAGAAATAAACTTCAACTGTCCAGTTCTTATAAGTATACCCAAGTAATAGATTTTTCAAAATTAGGCAGTTGGTTGCAAAAAAGATCTCTTGCAAAAGGGCTTGCCTTGTGGATCCTTGAATTCGCCTCCGGAATAATGGGAGTCCCATGCATTTTGCATAGCTAACAACTATCTGGTGCCCAACCTGCAGATAAAGTTGGCAAACATTCTAAATGAAATACTGGTATCAAGGAGAGGAGAAGAATATCCAATTCCATTCTTATTTAACAAAACTTATAATCACGATTTTATTAATTAATTAAAAAAAGAGAAGAAATATCCTCAAATACAATAGGATATATTAGGAAGGGGATCAACCATACTCATTATTAATATAACTTCTCCTGCAATCTAAACAATCAATTAACTATACCTCAATCTGAAATTAGCTCGGCTTTAGCCAGGTGAATCCTCTGTATCCCCTTAGCTGTATTCAGGTCTCTACTATACCAATACTAAATAATGTGTCTTTTACGCAAATTATGGATTCTCTAAGTCTCATATTTATCCATATAAGCACATAAACGTCTAACTAGAATAAAAGGAATACTAACAAACACAAAACATAATGTAAGTGTAACATCAACTAATTTTTAGTCCCAACTATTGGATCCCCCATATGGCTAAATGGCATAGACTGCATTCTGTTTCTAGCTAAGTCATGTAATGACTCTCAGAGACATTAGGTCCTTTGAAAAAACTTACCTCCGTGTGATTTTAGGTCTATATCATTCTTTTTAGCACCTTTAATCATCATGCAGTCGCACCTACTAACCGTTGCATCTTTAATCATCATATTATCCCCTAGGTCGTACCCCTTGTACTCTCTATGAGATGTGATTATTTACTTCTTGCATCTTATATAACCGCGAATCCGTCTTAGTATCCGAACTTCTACGGCATTTCTCACGTGTAAATGTTGGCCTTACGGTCCCAACATTCAAAGCATTGCTGCTCTCACAGGTATTCTATCCGTGTCAAGATATTTTCTTGGGAAAAAAATTAGGTAGAAAAAGTTACTGAATTTTAAAATTAGAATCTCCAAGCAACAAAGGAGATCTCCACGGATCACAAGTAAAAAAGAAAGAAAGAAAAGGAAACAAAATGCAACCACTTTAAGAAATTAGCAGCCTATAACTACCCAAAAGATCCAAATATATGGTTTATAAAATATAATCAGATTGAATTTTGTAAGTTAAGGCTGTTTCCCTTATGCGTCAGTGTCATTTGCGCATACATATAAAACGAATTTCTCTACTTCAACACATCTTCAATAAAAACAATCAAGCTATGAGAAATCCTCTCTATATTATGCATAAAGAGGATTCATATGGTGGACTTCAAGTACTCCCTCCATCCCAATTTATGTAATACTCTTTTCTTTTTTAGATTATTCAAAAAGAATGAAACTTTTCCACATTTAAAAACAATTTAACTTTACACTTCTCATTCTACCTTTAATGAGATTGATTTATAGCCTCACAAGTATATGGTTTGTTTTACCACAAGTTCAAAAAGTCTTTCTTTCTATGTTAAACTTTGTGACGAGTCAAACACCGCCACATAAATTGGAACGGAAGGAATATTACTTTCCTTTTTAACTTGTCCCAAAAAGGACACTTTTTTTTGTATTTAGAAACAATTCAATTATAAACTTTACATTTTACCCTTAATGAGAGCCACAAGTTTCAAAAGTCAGACTTTCTTTCTTAAACTATATGCTCAGTCAAACAAACACATAGGAGTAAAAATTGTGCTCAGTCAGACAACATCACATAAATTGGGAAGCAGGGAGTAATAGAACGTTTTGATTGACTGCGAATTACAAAGCTAACCACATTATCACTATGTAACAAAGAGAAGAAGAAACAGAAGCTCACAGTTTGATACATGTAACTATCAAGTTCATCGGTTGCGTCATCCGCGGGAATCAAATTAGCCAACGCAACAATCTGAAAAATTACCACAATAATAATAATAATAATTAAAAAAAGCATGTAAATTTTAACAAACACCTAGGTAAAGCGAGTGAGAAAGATTGAGGACCTCGTGACCATATTGAATGCATTTCATCATGGCAAAGCAACTGTCTTTGCCGCCACTGACTAAAGCCACGACTTTCATATTGTTAACCGGCGACGAGAACTGGCACTGTTTCCGACCTGTTGCCGAGATGATGGCGCCGGCGAAGTAGGGTTTTTGAAATAACGGTGAGTTTACTGTTTGTTTGTCTTTGTTTGACTTCAGTTAGTTCAGTACCAAGGTCTTATGGGTTGATATTTTTGGGTTCTGTGATTCGTTACGTTTTGTTGGGCTCTTGCCATTTTTGCAAGGATTTAAGACACTGTACTGAATTTTTTACCTAATGAAAATAAAGTTACATTTCTTTTCCTTTTTCCACATAATAAAAGTTAACTAAACTTCAATTAAAATAGTTCAAGTTAATTACTACAATAACAACAATAACATCATCTCAGTATAATTTCACAAGTGGGGTCTGGGAAGGCTAATATGTACGCAGACGTTACCCATATCCCGAAAGGCAGAGAGGCTGTTTCCAGGAGACCCTCAGCTCAAGAAAGCAACAAGAGACGATATATTAGTACTATCAATAGACTCATAGTAAAATAACATAAAATACGTAACATGAAAAAATACAAAATAACAGCAGTATGAGAAATATAGGAAATACGGAAAAGATGGAAGGTATACTAATACTCAACAGATCCAACGGATAAAGCTCTGCATCAGTAGCTGATCAGTAACATCCTAAGACTAACTCCTAACTGGCTAGTCTCACTCTAGTGTGCTATAGAAATATTCACAACTTTCCCTAACCTACAACCTTAATGCTCGACCTCCACAATTCTCTGTCAAGGGTCATGTCCTCAGTAATCCTAAGTTGTGCCCTGTATTGCTTGATCAACTCTCCCCAATACTTCTTAGGTCTCCCTCTAACTCTCCTCGTGCTCACCACAGCCAGTCGCTCACACCTCCTCACTGGTGCATCATTGCTCCTCCTCAGAATGTGCCCGAACCATCTGAGTCTTGCTTCCCGCATCTTGTCCTCTATGGGAGCCACGCCCACCTTCTCGCGAATATTTTTATTCCTAATCTTATCCATCCTTGTATGCCCGCACATCCACCTCAACATCCTCATCTCTGCTACTTTCATCTTCTGGATGTGTGAGTTCTTAACCGGCCAACACTCGGTCCCCTACAACATAGCAAGCCTAACCACTGCTCTATAAAACTTACCTTTTAGTAATGGTGGCACTTTCTTGTCACACAAAACTCCCGTCGCTAACCTCCACTTCATCTACCCCACCCCTATAAGGTGTGTGACATCCTCGTCGATTTCCTCGATCCCCTGGATAACTGACCCAAGGTACTTGAAACTACCCCTCGTAGGGATGACTTGAGAGTCAAGCCTCACTTCCACTCCTGCTTCCGTCGGCTCGGCCTTAATTAAGTAAAGTCTGACTGTTATGGAGCAAGACTTCGCATTTCACCTCCTGACATGCAGGGGCGGAGCTAGAGTGCTAAAAGCGGTTCGGCCGATTCAAGTAGCTTTGGTTCGAACTCTATCTATCTTAAAATATCTATGGGATATAAAAATTATTAATTTAGAACACAGTAAAATAATTAAAATACCGAACCCATAAACTTAAAATTCTAATTTCGTTTCTATTAACATGTGATTAGGATTTAGGAAAGTTAGCGAGAAGCTTAATTAACAAGCTTAAAAAACTTAATAGCCGCTAAACCAATAGCATAAATCTCTTCTCTCTTCTATGTAGGGAATTTTCTCTTCGTTTAAATATTGTAAATCTGCTGAAAATTTCCCACGAAGGTTTTCTCAAATTATATATTTGGCTACACTTCACAAGTATTATAGAGACAAATCCATTGTTACGTATAAAAAGCATTTCTTAAATTTGCTTGGATAGATGTTGTCAGAATAAGCTAAAGAGAAAGGGTTATGTTAGTTTTATTTGCAATTAATCATTTCTGAAGCTCTTGAGTTGAGCTGAACGCATTGAATAAGCGTTATCATATTTTACTTCACCCGGATTTAACTCAATCTTCCCGTTTGACACCCCTACCCAATTTAACTCAATCTTCCCGTTTGGCACCCCTACCCAACTACGTGGAATTACCATATACTTCAAAATTTTACTTCAACCACGTTAAGACTTAAGAGGCCAGTAAGATTGCCAACAAAAGTTATCATATTTGAAATCAACATCGGACTAGAAACTAGAAAGGCAGACGGGAATAGAGAAGCCATATCATTACACAGTCAATACAGAACTACCATGATTCACGTGCTACTAAAGGAGTCTAATCCACAAAAGAATACTAAAAGGAGCAAAAAGCGGATCACATGGACTGTGGGACTCGCCATACTAAACCTCTTGAAAAACTTCTGTATTTGCAACCACCAAAAATCGGCACCAGAACAAATAAATAAGAATATTGACTTCTTACAGCTAAAGAGAGAACAAGTACGAGAAAGTCTGAACTATCAGCATCTAGTTTTGGATTAATCATCTATCACCAATCGCGCACTTGCAAAGCCCTTGATATTTCTAGTCAGAAGATTCCACACTAGCATGTCCTTATAATTCATGAGAGCATGCTCTGTGCAGATCAAACAAAACATTCCTCCCCGGCTAATCTCTTAAAAACATCTTTGATGAAACACACGGATAAGCTCGTCCCACTTGACTGTTCCCGTGCAAATTAGCTCTTTGTGACTCAATAGCCAGCTTGAAATAAGATTTCTATAGGCACACCTGGCTGGAGAAAGAACGCAGCTTTTAAGAACATGAGGTCAGGCCGCTTGAAAAATGGGGAAGCAATATATCCACATAATGTCTACCTTGTCCATTTGCCAACTACAACTCAAACACATCAATTAAGAAAAGGTGGTAATACACTACAAGCAGGAGGGGGCCAAAGACGTAAAATATCTACAGCCACATATATGACATGAAAAAGAAATGCTATGTCTTGACTTAAAATCAAGAAATTGTAGATATTTTACATGACTTTGCCACCTAAAATCTTTTAAAAGTGGATTTGCAATAACTGGGTGTGATGATCAATTTTTTTTTCGTGAATTACTACATCTGATATTGATGCTCGGTAAGGGGTATGTATTTTTCTCCTACATTCAAGTAATTTAGGAAACGCATATACGTTAAGTTCCAAGGTACGGCACATCCTTGGATAACAGCTTTGCTTTAACATTACATGCAACCCAACTAATGAGCATATATAGCAATTGTTGTAAATCTGTTAAGAAAGTCTCTCTCCAGGTAATTGTCAGTGAGAAGTTGATTCTAGTCAACAATTAGACTTTCTTCCAGATATTATGCGTCAAGAGTGGACATAATGTTTTACAGCGTCAAACACCAGCGACATGGCATGCGAAGAAATCATGGTTGCCAGAATTATTGATTTATGTAGATGCAGGCTTAAATGATCTATGTAACTGCATTATCCATACCATTCTATCTCAAGACTAGAACTCAGAAGGGAGCCTCGAGTGTTTCATCCCAGACATCTGCACTTCCATTGGAGGCATCTTCTGCATCTTCCTCCATTGACAGCCTAATATATTCCCTGTGTGCGAAGCGATCCCATTCAGTCAGATTTGGGTTCTCACGCTCCTGGCAACAAGAAGAAACTCATGTCAAACACTGGTAACAACGACCAAGCAACACAGAACTGCATTATCAACCATACATTATCCTTTCAATTACCTGACGAATTAGGAAGGGATCGCGGGTTTCAAATGCCATGAACTTATTGAGGTTAAAGAGTATGTTAAAAACACAACCGGAGAGCTTGCTTCCCTTCAAATCACGTAATGTAAAATAGATTTCATTCTGCAAGAAAGAAACTTTAATTACACACATTATCGTACTCAGGTTAGAAAAACAGATGACACAAACTACAAGTCTCTATCACGTAAATGCACCTAGTCAAACAACGTAATAAGTTCAAGTAAGAACAACATACATCTCATTATTTTATTTTTAAAATACAACATACAGTTGGATGCAACAATAACTATGCCTCAGTTTCAACTAGTTGGAGTTGGCTATATGAATCCTCAAAATTATTTCTGCTCTATAAGGACCTCATTTGATTCCAACAGTTAATAATTTGTCTCTTAAAACCAATTCAGGGTGCCCTAATACTAGAGAGTTTGATTCTCCACATTTGTAAACATACAAATTATCTAAGCAAACTAGAAAGCATATACTAAACAGTAAACACCCAGAACTGAAGTGAGTGTATCAACAAGACAAAGCCTTAATCCTAACAAATCATAATCACAACATATATCCCAACAAAATTAAAAGAACCTCTAACTAACCACCACATCCAAAAGAGAAAACTAAAGAGAAATCATACTCAACATATTTAACTTGGGCGTGAAAAATGGTCGATCATTATAAGTGATCTTCAAGAACAGATGATTATGGTACAATAACTAAAACCTTAAAAGGACACAAGATAACAAAGAATAGGAAATGCGACAAGTTCTAAATTACCTCTGGACTAATCATGTCAACTATCTGACACAAAATATCCTCAAAAAGCACTGGCTCTTGGGCCATGCATTCCATTCTATGTAACTGCTCCTCATAAAAGAATTGCATTTCATTCCTAGTTATAACCCCATTTCCATCCATATCTATGCATTTGAACCTGATCCAAAAGAAAAGGAGAAAGAAAACAATGCAGTGTCAACTGCGTACGTGTCCATGTCACAAAGCAATACGCTTCACAAAAACTAATTCACTGGAGTTAACTGACCGATCTGTAACAAATTTCCTCAGCCTAACACACATCTTGGTTGAAACGAAAAAGGCAACAAATAAATATACCAATGCTCCTGCAAACACACTCCACTAAACAGCCTTTGCCTGATAGTAGGAATACTTGTCCAAGGAAATGCCTATAATTTATCAAGCACAGAACCAGCAATTTGACTACAGTGCATTCAACCAATTCAAATTCTTTCGCCAACAATGAACAAACAAGAGAGTGTGCACCAATACCTTTAGTGTAAACCACAAATAGAATGTCCTACTTGATAATCAAACGTTATGCTTCAAAGTTCTCAGTGCTACACTGCTACTCTCCGGTTCATTAATGTATATAATATCAAAGAAAGAAAATCCCTCCGTCCCAAATTATGTGGCGCATTTGACTGGACACGAGTTTAGAAGAAAAAGGAAAAGTTTTGAAACTTTTGGTCTTGAACAAGCCATGGACAATTGTGGGGATATAAATCATCTTAAGGGTAAAATAGAAAGTTTAAGGTTCAATTGTTTTCAAATATATAAAGGTGTCAATTCTTTTTTGACAGGTAATTTTTCCTTTGATGGGTATATATAAAGGTGTCATTCTTTTTGGGACAAACTAAAAAAGGAAGTATGCCGCTTAATTGGGACGGAAGGAGTACTTATTTTTTAGAATGGAAAAATATAAAAAAGTAGATAATTTTGTGATATTATATACATTAATGAACCGGAAAGAAAATTCTAGTATAGAGAAATTACTACTTTTTATACATTATAAATTCCATAAATAGCAAAAAGTAAAACATTGTTCCATGTCTCAATATTAGCAAAACTTTAGATCCCCACTTGTACTTTCTATTTATATTAGTTTTTCCTTCTTTTTTCTTTTTCCGGGGGGGGGGGGGGGGGGGGGGG